>JAUJYS010002844.1:0-14025 GCA_033995665.1 Melogona broelemanni | reverse complement strand
TCACGTGCTGCTGCAATTTGCGCGCTTCAGCTGCATTCGCCGCGATTATTCGCCTAGTGAAATACTGGCTTTAATGTCCACTCCAATGAGTTTAATTTATTCTGGGTTCATTTACTCACGACAACGTCAGGGAGATGAATTTTGGTCAGGGAAAGTCAAGTAAAATTTCTGACAGGAATCGAAATATATTTTTGTGTTTTTTTTTTTCACTTAAATTTCTTGCCGCATATCAAAAATATTCGCGCTGTGCGCCCTCTTTTCCTTTTTCTATGTGTTACTTTCAATTTTTTTCAAATAATTCGCGCCGCCTTATATTTCATCTTCCTAAAAAAATATCACTGCTCTTTAACCTTACTCATGTACATGAACTCTTGACTCTCAACCACTAAGTATCGAGTACAGTTACCAATAGCTCCTGGAAACGAATAAACGAAAGATCCCGCGCCGGGAATCGAATCCGGGACCACCGCACTACCAGTCGGCCGCGCTATCATTCACTTCACTTACGGCTATTAGAACTTCCGATGGACTGCATCGAGTTGACGTTATTGGTAGCGCTGGGCAGCATCCCGCCCGAGGTACCCGCCGGTCTTCCTGTCAATCCTCCGCCGCCCGGCTGCTGTTGCTGTTGCTGCTGCTGCTGCTGCTGCTCGAAGTGCGCCACCGAGCCGTGAGGAGTCGAATGCAGCGCCTGCGGGAAGGAAGAAGAAGAAGAAGGTGGGGCGGAGGAGGAGGGTCGCTGGTGCTGCGCCCTGGTGGTGCAACACACGAACGGCTCCTCGTGCTCCCAGCGGCACACCGACTGGTAGGTAAGCAAGGACTGGATGGCCGGCGGGCAGAGGTGGACGGGGACGCAAGAGTTTGACGGGTTACACACGCTGGTGACGATGCGGCCCGGGTACAGGACGGTGGGATGTTGCTGGGCGGGGAGGACGGAGGGGCCGCCGCCGAAGGGGTGGGCCTCGGCCAGGGCGGCGCTGTGGACGGAGTGGCCGTGGTGGTGCGAGTGGGGTCCGGGCGGCTTGCCGCGGCGGGGGTGGAACGGCGGCGAATACCATTTTCGGGGATCTGCGTTCGCGAAATGGGGAGAGGTGTGGGTGAAATTAAAAAAGAAAAGTTACAGAAAGTAATGGTCGGTATAACAAAAAAAAAGGTGTTCTTAGGAGCCGTATGATGAAACATAAAAAATATTAAATAAGCCCAGACCAAGGCTGGGAAAACTCCCAGTAACACTTTTTTTTTATTACAATTGGTGCTATTCTCAGCTTTGGCCAAGGCCAGTGTTTCCCAAAACATTTTGGATCGCGGAGTCCTTTTTAGAACCAAATTCACTGGCGGAGAAACTTTTTCATGGCGGAGCACCATTTAATACATGTTAATGGCGTTCGGATTCAAGTCAATGGCGTTTTATTATTTATTTTATTTTCCTGGTGTGGTCGCTGAGCCCCTGGGAAATGGCGGAGCACAGGAAACGAGGGTCTAGACTTATTTAATATTTTTTTTATGTTTTAGAATGTAGTGGTAAAACATAACAAAAAATATTGGCAAACCAGCTGTAAAAAATTGCTACAAGTATTGCCAAAGTTGGGTAGAAACGAAACGTTTCGTTCCAAAAAATTCGTTCCTTTTCTGAGGAACATTGGAACGTCTTCTTTCCTATTTCTTGAAAGAAACTTTAAAGCGTCCTCGTTCCTTTTTTATTTTGAGGAACATTGGAACGTCTTCGTTCCTTTTCTGAGGAACATTGGAACATCTTCGCTCCTGTTAAATATTTCTAGAAAGAAATGTTGGAGCATCCTCGTTCCTTTTTTTTTAAGAACGTTTAAGGACGAATGATGTTTCATTATGTACAAATAAAAATCGCCACACTCGATGAACTGATGAGGATAATTTGTTTCTTTAACAAAAGGAAGATATGGATTTTCTACAACAGAAAGAGATAACAAATATACTCTCTAGGTGTTTAATACCCGATAGAAAGTATAACTGCTGTAACTGTAGCTGATGAATACACAGTAATTGCCTTTCTATCGAGCAGTAAAATAAATAAAAGTTTATTTGTTATTCATTCGACATACACCTCGGCGTGCTCCTGCACTTTTGTTTCAGATAGCCAAAGGTAGGGCCAGATTGTACCCCTCCTCAATTGTTCAAGCCACTAGAGGGAAACAGAATCTCCTGTTGCGATATTCATTTCAGTGATGACGATTTTTTTATTTTTGTATAACCAAAAAAACGAAATTTAATAAATAAATCAATAATTACATTTTCTTTTCCTATCACTACAGGAGATTCTGTACCTCTCGTATTGCTGACAATATTTTTTTTAAACCGCTGACCCGCACGGTTTAAAGATGAACGAGATGTAAAAAAAAGTTTATGCGAAATGGTGTATGACACAGACTACATGTATATTTGTAATATAAATGAATCTAAAACGAACATTTTCACATTTCGACGAATGTTGAACTTATTCGTTTTCGATTCATTTATATTACGATACTTTTTTTATTGCTTTCACAATGTTTGAGGGGAACATTTTCACCAGTTCCCCGGGATTCAATAAACGTGAGCCCGCACAGGGAATATACCCCGGTTTCGGACTGGTCTACGAACGACGCGTCGTACGAATATTTAAGAGATTTTTAATTCCTAAAATGATTTCATTCGAAAAAGTTGAATAATATAAAAATATACATTTAATAATACTATTTAATAGTACAGTACAAGTTACGATTCAAAATATAGACTTGCATGCTTGGAAGCTTTTCGCGTCACCACTTTTTGTCTTTCATTCCCTTGTATGTACCATTCGCAAACTTATTGCATTTAGTTGGAAAGATGATTGATGCAAAATATGAAAGAATAATTATTCGCTATCTGTTAGATATTTCTGTTAAATATTTTGTTGTATGGGTACTTTTGTCCTGTGTCCTCCAACTTTGTCAAATATCGTGCAATTTGTCATCCTAGAGCAAAACTGCTTGTGATGAACCAGCAACTTAAAGCTGCGGTATTTTAAAAATGACAATAATAGGATTTGTGGGTTCCAATTTTTCTATATATTTTTATTCGATTTATTGGTTAGAATTTAAATTTTCATTTTTACTACAATTATCGATTTTATTTTTTGAAATGTGCGTTTACATGTCGCGAGGGTAATTAAAATAAGAACAGGTCCGTAAATAAGGAGACATTGATTCAAACAAGATGTATTGAAAAAGATATCGATAAAATATTGGATTAAATATTAATTAATTGGACAACAGAACCCATTTACCGTATTCACTCGCTGGTATGTTGTAGTTTGTATAACTACAGTATAGGATAATGTGCGAATGTGCAGTTAATTCCGTATCTACAATATTTGCTAGTTCTACAACTCTCGTAATGTACCGCATTGTTTGCGTTTATGTCGCTGGTAAAAGTTGAAGCAATTTCACCAGTGCTGTCTTTGGTCAAGATGAATTTATTCATCCAGTTAGTACATTATATTTTGCTCGTAACATTTTTAAATTTGCAAATTAAATTTGCTAGATAAATTTCAACTTTGTATTTAGCTATATACACCGTGAGCCACAATTACGGGACCCCCTCCGCGCGTAGCTACATTACTCAGTTAAAAATGGTCGGATTGTTATGAAATTTGGAACAGATATGGAGTAAATCATTGCAAACCTTTGAGCTATTTCAGTTTATGTTAAAAAATTAAAAAAGACAAGAAATTTGAGCGCAATTTTATCTTTCTCTGTGAACGCCATTGTAAACAACCGAGAGGAGACTATATGCAGTGTGCGCCAGTTGCTCTAACGTTGCGCCACCTCCAAAATACAAAATTCGTTGCGGAAAACGTAAATTTAACAAAACTTAGTCATTCATACGTTAATTTAATTTGTGCCAAATTCCATTACAATCCGTTCATTTTATGAGTATTTTATGAGTATGAGGCAGGAACTTCCGCCCCTCCTACTTTACCAGTCTGCCGATAGTGGTGGCTGGTTTTTAATGGTCGGGGTTTGCCGTTTGTCACGGCATACTTAGATGACATCCTGGTGGCCTCTTCGTCGGTGGAGGAGCACCGTGACCACCTCCGCCAGCTTTTCACCCGACTGGCCGAGTACAGGTTGATAATAAACATAGAAAAAAGCGTAATCGGTTCACCGTTCGTCTGTTTTCTGGGTTACCAGGTTGCAGCGGACGGAGTGTCGCCTCCCCCGTCGAACGTGGAGGCCATCATGAATTACCGGCAACCGGAGACGATTTTGGAGCTGCGCCGCTTCCTCGAATTGATAAATTTTTATAGACCTTTTCTCCCTTTGGCAGCGGCCCAGCAGGCCCCACTGCATAACTTGCTCAAGGGGAGCAAAAAGAACGACACACGACCGGTCCCATGGGACGATCAACTCTGAGCAACTTTAGCGGCGGTGAGAGAGTCATTGGTGGATGCCTGCCGCCTGGCTTATCTTCTGCCAGATCATGAGCTCACACTTTGTCTATGCTTCTGATCTTGCGGTCAGTGCGGCGGTTAACCAGCATTTACACCCGGGTCATTTGTGGCAGCCGATAGCGTTCGCCTCAAAAAAACTCAATCCAGCCCAGGAGAACTATAGAGCGTTCAGCCGTGATCTTCTGGCGGCCTATACGGGCGTGCTTCAGTTTCGACATCTGCTGGAGGGACATGGGTTCATCATCTCCACGGATAATAAGCCATTGACCTTCGCTGGCAAGCACAAACGATGACCGCACCCCCAGGCAGCGTCGCCATCTGGAGGCAATTGCCCAGTACACAACAGACATTTGCCACATCGCGGGGGCGGACAACGTCGTGGCAAGTGCCCTGTCAAGAATCGCGCTGCCTGCGGCAGACTTGTAGGCCGTAGCGGCGATAGACTTTCCCAGGGTTCTCTCTTCCTTACAGATTGCGGAGGCCCAATGGGCGGATGCCGAGTTGGCGGATTTACTGGCAGACATCGCTCTGCGCGGTTTATTGTTGTCACCTTCCCCTGTAACTAATTCCTCTTTATTGCTTTACAGGGACGAATCGACTTTTCCGCCGAGACCTTACCTGCCAGTGGCACTCCACCAGCGGGTCATCCGTGCGCTCCACAATTTGGCTCACCCGGGGGTTGAGAAGTCTCGTGTGATGGTGGCCCAGCGTTATGTCTGGCATTCAATGAACACGGACTACGCAACTAGGGCGAGATTGTGCGTTCCGTGTCAACGTTCGAAGACACACCGCTACACAAGGGCGGAATGGCAGTCATTTCCTCCGTCGGACAGGTTCGACCATTTGCACCTGGACTTGATCGGACCACTGCCGGTGTCAAGAGACAATACTTATTGTCTCACAATAGTGGATTGCTTCATGCGCTTCCCCGCCGCTTTTCCGATTCCAGACGCGACGACACTGACCACCGCATGCAAGTTCGTCGAAGAGTGGGTGCCTTTGTTCGGGTGTCCATTACGAGTGACCACGGATCAGGGGACCAACTTTGAGGCTCGTTTATTTCGAGAGTTGGCCTCTTTGTTGGGCATTCATCGCTGCAGAACAAAGAGCCACCACCCCCAGGCAAATGGCTTGGTGGAGACGCTGCACCGCCCGCTAAAGGCCGCCATTATGGCCCATGCCACGACTGACTGGGTGGGGCGTTGCCGGCTATTTTGTTGGGGTTCCGTGCCACCTTGAAGGAGGACATCGGAGCCACACCAGCGGAGATGGTCTTCGGGAAATCAGTGTGCCTCCCTGGTGAATTTTTTCCCCTTCTCCTCCCACTCCCCATCACGAGTTTCTTGAACGTTTCCGTCTACATATGAGAAATTTGGCACCGGTCCCTATGGGGCAGATCAAATCTCCCACACTTATGTACCATGCTTGTAACTATCGATATGTACACGGTATCGCCCTGCTAACCAGATAAGCGACTTCCGGCAACTTTCCGCCCTTCGATTCATTCTCACTTCCGCTCTGATCGAGGACACTACGTTTTCCGGAGAGAATCAAATATTGTATTTCATGTCTTTATTCTACAACAAATAAAACCACATAAAAGTAACAAGTCGCCGAATCGTTATTCTTGCCGTCTTCACCTATGAGTGTGAATTCCCGACAAGCTGTGTTTGTGCATAAGGACTTGCTCCGTTGTTCACACGTTTTTCTGTCGCACGACGCTCTGCGCCCAGCATTGCAACCGCAATGGGAGGGTCCATATCAAGTGGTTCACCGGACGCCCAAGGTTTTTATGATTATGATAGGAACCAAACTGAGAGTGGTGTCAATTGATCGTTTTAAACCGGCTTTCATTCAAAGCGTCTCCTGCCGGACCTTTACAACAGCCTCCTTCACTTGGCGCCCCTACCAGTGCACCGTGAACTTGACTGGGGAGCCATGAGGCAGGAACTTCCGCCCCTCCTACTGACAACTTGACAATCGCCCCTCTCTTGTTTTGCCCTCCCGCTCGTCTGCTTTACCATTTCATTCTCGTTTAAGACTCTTTACTCGCTGGTTGTAATTTTACTTTGTCGTGTAATTTACCTACGAATAAACTAGTGTCGTTCGTCAAATATCGGCAGACGAAAAGCTCTATTCCACACTTAATTATACAATTCTAGTGCTGTCAGATGTACATTTCGTTACTCTAGTCGTTGTGCCCTCCCATATTGCCAAAGCAACATGAGGGCACACTACAATCACGCACGACTACACTACTCAAGTTTTCTCCAATATAAAGATTTGTACATTTGTATCACCTTCTTGTCTGCGTTTGATATAAAATAAAAAAAATAATAAATAAATCCTGCGTCCGATCTGAATCTCCTAAGTATTTAGCTACGCGGGGGTGGGGGAAGGGATCGGTTATCTGGCAATCCGGGCATCCGGATTATTATGAAATTTGACAAATTAGATTTCAGTATGAATGACTTTTTAAAGTTTGTTAAATTAAAATTTCCCGCTATGAAATTTGCATTTTGGAGGTGGCGCTGCGTTAGGGCAACTGGCGCGCACTGCATGGTTTTTTTTTTTGTTTTGTTTATCAAATTTTAACATCTTGCGCTCAAATTCCCTGAATTTTTTTTAAACATAAACTTGAAATAGCTCAAAGTTTTGAAATAATTTACTCTATATCCGTGCCAAATTTCATAGCAATCCGATCATTTTTAGATGATTAATGGAGCTACGGCGGAGGGGGTCCCGTGCTTATGACTCACGGTGCATTGCCAAGAAATGAGAAAAACTTACAAAAATGCCAACTAGCTTGTCGTCTTCACGGTTTCGCCTGTAGTGGCTTACTTCCATCGCCTCGTCTTTTAGCGGCGCGAAGCTGAACAACAAAGTCAAGAGCGTAACACAACAAGTAGCACATCTTAGACGTTTCACAGCACGAGATTAGGATGGCGCTCGCTCTTTTTACCCTTTAACCGTGATTTACATGATTTACGTGATTAACCTAATGGTGAACGTCATGGACACGGTCGCGGGGAAAGAAAACGTAACACCAAAATGAGACAGAAAGTCAATCAAGAGGCGCCAAACCAACGACACGGAAAGTTTCAGAAATAAAAAAAATATAAAATTATAGAAATTAGAATTTGCTAAAAATTGAATTATTTAAAAAATATTCTAAAATTATTTTATTTTAATAATTAAAATTTTGAGGGCGACAAAATTTAGCCAACATTTACAAATTTATTTTCTGAAGAAAAAAATACACCAACGAAATTTATCAATGCAAAGCGAATGAGTTAGAAAAAAATTAATTAGTTAAATTTCGTCAGAAAAAAAAGGATACGGATTTTCGATGAAGCTGTTGCCGCTCGGATCCTCAATAATCTGTGGAGAAAGCCATGAATTAATATTTTTCAATAACGCGTACAATTCAATCAAGGTCAATGTTGGAATAATAATAATAAAGAGTTGCTCTTACGAAATGAAAAGGAACAGAGACACTTTTGCACTCCTCCAACTTGATCAGAAAGTCGTTGATCTTATTGGCTGCATCGGGGTCCACCAGCTGAAACAGAAAACACAATATTTGGCAAAATTTTAGTCTGCCAATTTTAACTTTTAGGGAGGGGATTGCCAATGTTGTGAGGGCTTGAAACGGGGGTAACCGGATAATTTTACCTTGTATGGGCTAGATAGGGATCTTTTAACATGCACCCGACATAGAACAGGGACCATAGGTCTACTTGGTTCTGAAAAAAGGCGCGCGAACGAATTTTTTTTCACAACCAATGATTGTCATCACTGTAGTGAATATCACCGAAAGAGATACTGTGCCCCTCTAAACGTTTGAGCATTTGTGGAGGGGGGCACATTTTTTGCAGTACTCGAAAATCGGATGAAAGAAAGCCAGAGCCGGGAATCTAAATATTAGCCCTTAACACACATTTCAACACAACATTCTATAAAGATTGTCTAATTTGGTTGGCGAGCAATATTTTTTTTCAACATTTTCCCTACTTTTCTTTTCGGCTGGTCCGAAGTCAGATCAGCAATCGCCCGACCGATGATTCCTTCGATGTTGGTCACCTCTGCCAAAGTCAAAGAAAATTATCTGTATTGAGTATTTTGCCTATGCTTATTTCACAATTTATTAAAAATAATAATATGTTGTAACCAAACCACGATATAATACCTACTCATTGAACGAGATTTTGTTTAATGCATTTTAAGAAAAAACACCCACAATTCGCAAATAAAAAATATTTCGCTTTTTAATACAACGCTGCAGTTTAATGTCTGCTAAAGCATAATAACGTAGTTCCTTTTTCTCCCTTAAGTGCAAACATGCAATACAATAAACGTATTGCATGCATATTATAAAAAAGCGAAATATTTTTTATTTGCGAATTGTACGTCTGTAAAAATGTGAACTTGGATAAAAATCTTGCATACCGCCACCAGAGGACAGCACAATTTTTGAGCCCGTACAGGCTGAAAACTGTTTATTGTATTCCGTAGTTTCTCAGTTCGAGAAAAATTTAAATTGTACAAGAAAAATTCAAATTTACGGCAATAAAAGCAATATTGTTAGAAGTTTACTGAAAAAATGTTTTGATAGAAGAAACAAATATATTTGAATAAAAAAAAATTGGTTGGTATGTATACCAGAGATATAAACTCAAAAACCGAGTCATATCAAACATATCAAATATCGGCTATCACGATAGGAGAAATTAAGTTTTCTCCGAAATTATACACCTAAAAAGAAGAGGCTGTCTTAGTAAGTACCTCCTTTTCGGCCAGGCGGCGGCGGAATTTCAAAATCTACTTCCGGAATGGACATGATCGCGTAGTCGGACCTCACCACTTGACGACTGAGATCCTAAACGAGAAAATTTATTTTTTAAGAAAAACCAAGCAGCAAAACAAGAAACTCGAAAACGCTTAAATTTAAATTGATTCGTACCTGTAAGTTGCGCACGTGCAATTTATACTTGATGCCGGTCTCCTGAAATGTTCCCCCGAATTGCGTTTCGCTATTGGTGTAGCCGCACTGGGGGCAGGAGAAAGACATCAGGATGATCTCCTTGTAGAAGGGGATTTTTGTTAGCAGGATTCGCGTGGTTCCCTGGAAATGAGTCAGTACAGTACAGTTGAAAAAACAAATAGGTCGGGTACATGTTGCGGTTTATCTGAGGTCTCGGTTGTGTAGTGGTGAGCGTTCTCGCCTACAATCCTAGTGATCGCGTTTCGGACCCAGCCGATACCTACCACATGTGCCTGTACGTTGTCAGGTTAAAAATCCCTACCTAAATCAGAAGCCTAAGCTAGGCCAAATTAAATTACCGGGTCGCCTCCTGGCGGGGACTTTAAGACGTATGCGTCGGCAAGCCATCTTAACATACATTAAATTATATTTTAAAAAAATGGTTCACCAACGTTTTAACGTGTTTAATTTAGTTGTTTCTGTTTTCCGAAAAAATAAAATAACAACGGTTCTAACAAATAACTTGAATTTCACCGGCACAATAATTAGGTGGTGACGGCTAGAAGTACAAAATATCGCTGCATTTTTAATATTATTCATGGTTTCATGGCATGACGTCAAATTCTTATAGATAGCTTAAAATTTGTGTGCGTGATTTTCAGTGTTGAGTAGGAACGGAACGGTAAGTTCCCGTTTCTAGGAACTGGTTACTTTTTTGAGGAACGGAGGAACGCCTAGGTTCCTTTTCATTTTTGAGGAACTGGAACTGGTTCCTTTTTTCATCGGAGGAACGGGAACGGGAACTTGTTCCTTTTCGAAAGGAACGAACCCAACACTGGTGATTTTAAAGTTAGACGGCAAGCAAAATTAGACGTTGCCCATCTCATGCGGGGAAATTATGCTCGGATAATTCTAAATACTCTATTTTGCACTGTTGGTCATGATATTGTTTTCCTTTGTGCAAGAGCTGATTTCTTTTTTTTTTTTTCTATTTTCCATTAGAAGGATCACTCAGCGAGCCTTTTTTCATTGTACCTTGATTGGTGTACACTCAAATATCGTCATAGCGATGTGAGGGCGCACTAAATTCGCGTCAGGTGATAATTTGTAGTGTTTTATGCAATTAATTCTGTAATGTGCTATACCTGACGCTGAAATAAAACATTACAATAAAATAAGGAAAGGGCGACAGAAAAAAGAGAAGGACATTTATGTCAGGAAGAGTTCAGGTTTAATTGATCGGCAACATTGGCGAGGTTTTGTTCAAAAGGTCACCAGAGTTCGGAAATTATTTTTATTCCTGGTCAATGTAAGATATTATGTATACTGTATATGAATTGTGTCGCTATTGTAATCTGTGAGAGGTACATTTTCGCCAGTACCCCGGGATCGAATAAACGAGAGCCCGCGCCGGGAATCGAACCCGGGATTGCGGGAACCGCAGCTGGCGGCAATACCGACTGGGCCAGACGGATCGTACAAAAACTTGACAATTAACGGGCACAACATATTCACTTACATTTTCCTCGCAGTTGAGACACAAGCTTTCCAGCTCGGTCGTCTCCGATTCCAATTCCTCGGCGTCTACGTCACGAAATAGAGGTTTGGTCTCGTTCGCCGTCATCTTTCTTTTAGCAACTTGTCCTCTGGTTAAACTCTACACATTTAAACAAAAATAAGCCCATTAGGAGGTTCTGAACAAATTTAGATTTACATTTGATAATTGCCGCGCCGTAGCATAATGGCAATATGTGGGGAAAACGTGGGATTATGGGGGTATACGCGTGGGGTTATGAGCGAGTTCAGCAGACTGGCCAGATGCGGCTAGCCTGTTGTTTTGACTTGAAGGAGAGAAAGGAGGGGGCTTTAACTAAGTCTTGCGCGAGTGCGTTCCATTCATGAACACATCTGTTGAAGAAAGAGAACTTTCAAGTTCTCTTTCTTCAACAGATGTGTCAATTAGGTGGCAATTATTGCGTCACTCTTGCGTCAATCCCCTTACATGTTTTTATTATCTTATTTTTTCTAGGCAACATCGCTACAGTGTGCAACAATCACTACAGTTAGATGATGGAGGTATCCTTGACCATAAAGGATTAAGAGACGGCAATGGTCAAGGATACCTCCATCATCTAACAGTTATAACCGCACGCTCCTACAAACACTTTTATAACCGTGAATCGCTACAGTGTTAAACCATTTGGGGAGCTCATATTTTATCTTAAACAGCCTATAACACCCCTGGATCGAATAAACGATAGGCAGCGCCGGGAATAGAACCCGGGACCGCCGTACTGTGAAAGCCAGTTTTCCCACCGAGAATGTTAAAAGGCAAGTTCACCGTCTGATCCAGAGTCAAATTGTTTGATTAAATGTTCCTAGATTATCTCCACCTTGCCTCGCTCATTTTATACTTGGCACCATAGCGGATATCGACAAGAAATGTCAATTTAACTTTGGGCTAAGCTGTGCATAGGAAAACATTATCAAGATATTCTCATTGAAACGCGTGACTTAAATTATTGAACATATAATTCATTTCGACTATTTCTGTTTGAATTTTGGCTAAAACTAGAATGTGGTGAACGGAACTAGAAAATATTGGTTGTTTAGCGTACAGTTTGCAAGTTGATGGAGGAAAACTCAAGTTCACATGAATCCACCATTAACACAGTCGTTCGATACTAGTGTCGCTGTCATCATTTTCATTTCACCATACCACGTCATTGCCGCAAAACCACATGGTTTCACAGATTATTCGACATCGAAAACATTTATAGTCAAATCGCCAAAGAGTAACCTAAAGGAGTGGCAGAAATAGAATAACATACATTACCAATCGGCTATTGTTGCATTCCTAGCTGATTTCCTCTTAATTAGACACTTTGCCGCTTCGTAACAAGCCGTGCACTACAATCGATAAAGCAGACGATAGGTTCACGCCAGTTGCCAGTGATGGGCGATACTGCCGATAATGCATTAACTATCGATAGATAACTTGTCGCTACTCTTGGTCGATAGATGGCGCTGATGCAAGGTTTATAGACCTGAGGCGGCATATTTGAAATCACTAGCATGATTCTCAATTTTATTCTCAATTTTATCTAATTTTCTCAATCAAATTCTCAATTTTATCTAATTTTCTTTCTTTTAGCATGATTCTCATCCTGCGAATTGCACGGGGTCCAACAGCTTTTCTTCCTTCAATTTAAAAGGAAGGCGTAGTCTTAATGCAGACTCAAAAGGTGCAAAAGAACGCCAATGCAGACTTCACCAAATGTGATACATATTTTTTTAGAGTAGTACTAAAAACAATTATTGCTTTTTTGGACAGTGAGAAATCGTTTTATCACGAGTTCTTCTATCGAGTCGTTCATAAAATATCAAAGCTCGTTTATTTAAAAAAATAAATCGAAAAATAAAGAGTAAAGTTTTATTTGCAACAATGTTTGCTTATCTTGAAATGAAAAACAAAACATTAAAATATATGAAACCGAAATTTTTATTTTTTTTTTTAATCACCGTAGTGCCGAGTGCACTACAGGATAACTGCACCCTCATGTCTCTTTGGAGATGTGCGAGGGACAGGGAAGGGAAGGGATTGGGAATGGCAGCTGGAATAGCCTGGCTGCAGGATCCACCCCTAAGCTCTGGACTCCGTAATGGAAGCTCAGGGGTGACAGTGGTTTAGCGTTTTAACAATAAATATGTAGACATATACGATATTTTTATATATTGTATCGAAATTCTTTTGTCGTTATTTGATTAAACATCGCGTACCGTTAAAAAGTTGCTGTTTTTCTTCCTCTATGGTCACGGAATTCTACGTTAATAAGTTGTACTACAACAGCTCCTAAGTGAACGTTTTTTTAAATTAATTTATGTCGAATTGACAGAGAACCACGCACATTTACAGCTCCTCAATTCCACAAAGGAAATTAAGAACTTCTAACTGTGACACGCGCTGGTTCGACCCGCGTAACCAGAATCGGCTATACCTTGTGTACAGGTTGACATTTGTCACGCGAGGCGTTAACTGTTCAGATTTTAAACAGGATCGTGTCAAAACCAACATAGTTTACCCAGTTTCCTCTCCGCTACCAACTACCCCCCTCCGCTCACCCACCCCAGCTCTCCTCGCTCCGGCACAAAGCCTCACCCGGAAATGTTTCTTCTCTGACACCTGGGTGCGTTCATCTTGTGTTTGTCTGACCTGTATTTTGAGTGCGCAACCGTCGTAAAGGTGGGTCAATCGAAATTCGGGATTTCATATCGGTTTCGGCCCTCCTCACTTCCCTCAATTGACTTTCTGGTGCTAATCAATTGCTTTAAGAGTAGTACAAACGGATGAAAGCAATTAAATTAAAAGTAACTGATTAAATAAGATGAAGTAAAAATCAGCAAAACAGAGTTTGAACGATGTCAAATTTAAAATAAGTTGTAGAGACAGATGATCGGTCTCTGCAGTAATCCAATGTTCTTCTTAGATAAAATAAAAAGTATATGAGCACAAAAACACAAAACCACACGGTGCACATAAGGTAAATCGCCGAACCGGAACGATATAGACGAACGAGATTGCAAAATGACAAAA
>JAUJYS010002843.1:0-14025 GCA_033995665.1 Melogona broelemanni | reverse complement strand
GTTATTATTTATAATAAACTACTAGTCCAACACAATTGTTGCCGTTTCATCCCTGGTCAAGGATTTCCTTATTTTTTAAGTTCCAAAGTTCATCAGAAAAGGAACGAATTTCTTGGAATGGGGCGTTCCTTTGCCGTTCTTACCAGGGCAGCACATTTTGCGGAGGTGTACATTTTCCCCTTTGACACTCAAGGTCAATGTCAATTGAAATAGAAATTGCTTACCTGTGCGATCCTCAAGCGAAGATCGACACTTTTCTTTTGCGTACTCGGTGCCTACGACTTCCATTCTGCTGTGGCACGATTGCATATTTGCAGATGACATCCTTTGCAAAAATTATTTGGTAAAATTCCGCAGACGCAATTTCTGTTCACACTCGCCGCCATTTTTGTCCACAAAAAATAACTATGGCGCATAGCGCCATCTGTTGACAATCTAGTTGCCTGCCATCTACCGTTCAATGGAGAAACTAATGCCAATGTTGTCATAGCTAGACCACTCTCGCATTGCAGCGTTTTGAACAGCTCGAGTGACGTCAGAGACCGACCATCGTATTGCTCACTCTTGCGCCGCGCAAACCAACATGGCGGCGCCCTTGTGAGTCACTTTTTGGCCACATTTCTTAGGTCGTCGTCGATAGCTTCGCATCGTTTCTGTGTTTATTAGTATGAAGTATACAGCTATGGAATCTTTCCACGACGAAATAGAAATCGAAGATTTCGAATACGACGAAGACACAGAAACCTACTACTATCCGTGCCCGTGCGGAGATCGTTTCGAAATCACCAAGGTAGGCCTAATCACACCACTAGATCCAAGTTTGTTTCCTTATTACGACATGTACTTCATGCCTACCCAGCTCCTCGGTCAGCATTTGTAAAGTAGAAATGATCCCTTAGCTTCTTCTTAGATCCAGCTATGGGAGTTGACATGTACACGTTGGGCAGGCCTAGCCAAACGCATGGCCGGTACTGTTACACTAGCTGTACCCTTAAAGTAAACATGTGCGTCTTGTTTTTGTTTCATTTTTTAGGAGGATTTGGAGAATGGAGAGGAGATTGCCACTTGTCCCAGCTGTTCGCTCATCATCAAAGTAATTTATGATCGGGTAAGTTATATCCTGAATTTATTCTGGAACATTTTATAACCGACCAAACCTTTTGGCATTTTAATTCCATTCTACAACATTTTTTTTTTGAAGTTTTTGGTTTTGAAGTTCTCCAAGTATCAATGAAGTTTCAAAGTGTAGTTACTTACCTTAGTAATATTTTCCATAACGTCAGACGATGCTCAATTAATTAGTACTTGTCGGTAATGTTCCAAGATGCTAACTATGTTATCACTTTTTTGTTCGTTTATGTTTAGGACTCCTTTTTAGCCGAAGAGAACAAGCCAAAAATACCAGAGAAGGTCCTGGAAGTGTCACGTTAAATGTTCTTCGCAATTGAGACGGTTACTGGTAACTGTAGAATCGTGACCAAAAAAATATTGGAACATTTTCGAGGAAAACGTCTCTTCCATGTCTTTTTTTGAGAGGACCAAAAGTCAAGCGAGTGACTATGTAAATTATTGGCCGAAAGTGTTTGAAAATGTACATTTTATTTGTTTTTAAAAATTGGAAACTTCTAGCCTGAAATAAATAATGCAGTTGGGAATCGTACTTACGACTCTTACATTTTTTTTTAAATCGCCGTAGTGCTTTCAATCACCGTAGTAATCGCACTACAGGATTCCCCTTCGTGTCGCTAAGGCGAAATGACAGCTGGTATAGCCAGGCTTCAGGGGTGACACTAGTACCGCGGCTCGTCGTATAAACGAGAGCCTCTGCCGGAAATCGTCTGCATCGCAGTTTAAAGCATTACCGACTGGGCTATTATTTATCCCAATAAAAAACGCCCACAAAATAGACAAAAAATAAATCTTGAATGCAAACTTATATCCACACAGTTTCATATTTATTAGACTAACAAAGAACTTTGGCTATATTCAATGTCAGAAACTAAAAACAGCATTTATATAATATGTAGAAGTTAATCGTGCCGACATGCATTCACAACTCTCCCGGGAGACAACTTTGCAATTTTTTTTACAATTTTTTTTTCGTCGACTCCAAAAGCGAGTGGAAACACGTGAGCTTATGAGCACGTGAACAAAGGGTAGGGAGGGGAACAGGAAGCGGAAACCTAGGGAATCTGATTTATAGGGAATGGAAGAACATGTACAAATCTGGGGATGTTGGGAAGTGGTACTGATGAAAATAAGATACATATATTACAATTCTTTCCCCCACTGGTAAAAGGCATGATAAGTTTTCATCATTATGTGTAAGTAATGAAAATATTACAAAGATACAGAAGCGGTATTAATGTTTTGTTTTTCTCTACTGGAAACGCCTCCAATTATTTACTTTACACACTCACACAGTCCTTGTATACACAAAACAGTAACCAGAGTCGGATAAAAATGCGACCCACTATTGTTTTGACGTAGAATTAAGTAATTCCCGGTAATTATGTGGAAGTTGAGGTACTCATTACAGGTTCTCGTTTGGACGAAATAGTAATTTAAATATTCCGAAGTTCCTAGATATTTGCGCCCCATTATTTAATTCAGAGAATTAGAACATAATATTGTGATAGGAGGAATAGTTTTAGAACATCAAAAGGAAGGGGAAGCTTTGATTTTGTATACGAAGCATAGGTGGCGCAACCTATCATGGAAACACGTGAAAAATTGACGTTTCATTTCAGTCACACAGGTTTATATTAAGATTTTGTTGGAGGGTTTGGGAATTCAAAGATTAGCTTTTATATGAGTACCAGAGCTAACAATATTACAACTATAGTGTACTTGGACTTGGATGGTGTGCCATAAGTGTGTATTTTTCATGGCACTTGTTCATGTAGGTGTGTAGGCAACGGTCTAAAAAAAAAACGATCAACGCGCAACCTTGGCTACGACTAAAAAGTGATTTAGGTAGATATCGGATTGGAGGAGGTTCAAAAATGGGGGTAACACTTATCAAAACAAAAAACGGTTATATAAACAACAAGCAAAAAAGAACAACATCACCACCAGGTATGTACACAATCATCTTTACAAACATCACTCCTCTGTTAAATATACATATTTTTTATCATCGCTAACTTCATCGTCCGAACGAACAACTTTCAATTTTTTAAATACAAAATGATGCCCTTAATATAATTATTTTTTGTTTTTATTTTGCCCGGACGCAGATACAGAGCGATGGTCAAGTGTGGAGAGAGGGGGGGGAGAAATTGTGTGCTGGGAGACTCGTCGTATAATATCGATATTATCGATAATACCGTCACTTTTTACACACACAATAAACAAATCTGATGGCACATCAATTTTTTTCTTCTTCAAATAGGTGCCCTCTCAATCTCTTTGCCTATGTACAGTACTTACAGGTATTTTTTTAAATACACGATTTCATTATTAAAAAGAAACAAAAATCAACTGCTGAATACGTTAAGTCGCTTGTGCATAATAATAATGACAATAATAACTTTTAAATTCGCAATATCTAACTATTAAAAACTATATTAAGATTCTCTCCTTAAAACAAATGAAAGTGAGGGTGAAAGATGTGGGTCATGTGGAGATGGAGGGGGGGGGGTGTAAATTGTTATTCTTATTTTGATCGCGTATAGGGTGCGTTCGTCTCAAAATCACCGTGCAGCTGGAAAATGCTGTTTTGAGCGTCATTCGTTGACTGAAAATCACAGAGACCGACTAAATTTGTTCACGCACCCCTATCTAGTTTTGGGGCTACACCAGGCGATCGAAACGAACAGATTCCCACTCAAATTATTTCTGGGGAGAGGAATGGAACCATTCAAATATTTCAATTGTATGTGCGAGTGACTTTGCTATAGATCGGAAAAAATTAAGTTTTCAAGAAACATTTGTTGAAACGTAACTTTTACAGCAATTATAAATTGAAATTTCTGGAGAATCATTTGCCATCCATTGCAGCTTTTAAAATTGATTCAGACACTTAAATTATTTTCCCCCTTTTTTTTGGAAAGTTCAAGGGTCAAGGTTCAGTTCTAGCTTGGAATGCACATATGTGAGACCTCGACAGTTAACCCCGATTTTGCTAGAAAGTATCGAAATATAAGAGTTTAATCTAAATTGCAAAAAAATAAATTACATAAACTGGTCAAACACTAAATCTAAACGAAAAACGAAAAATAATAAAGCTACCGCAAATTTAAAAAAACCAATTCGAAAGAGAAAAAAAATGTATTTTGATAAAATGGAGCTTTCTTTCTCATTTGCAATCAAGACTTGGAAAAGATATGTGGAAAGAGGAAGATTTGAGTTGTTGTAAATTTCCGTATTTATATATTTTATAACCTGTAACATTTATTTATGTACTTTCTGTCAATCATTTAAATTATTTTTTGACTGCATCCCCGTAATTTTTAATTAAATTTAAGATTATAGTAAAAAGAACCGATATGTCGAAATTTGCTAGAGAATAAAATTACATGTCGCTATCGAAAATGTCTCAAGCCAATTTCGCTACCGGTAAAACCCTTTATTCTTGGACTAGGCTTCCTCCATTGACCACTAACACTTGCCAATTCTTCACATTGTTCGGAAGGAGGGAGAACAACACGGGGGCAGGAAACAAGTTCATAATTGCATATATTGTCCTAATATTGTGAAGACACGTGACAAGTGATTGAACTACGTCTTGGGGGAAATCAAGTTGGCAGATAACGACAAAAAAATCACGACGAAAAAATTCGACTATACTCGAGTAGATCGAGCATATTATTAGACCTATTTGATATTTTTGATCCATATATCTTTGATCTCTTGTCACCTGTTCATTGCTAAAATGCCCCGAAATATGAATTATTAAAATTGCAGCTTAATTCATCACATTTCTAAATTGCATTCCATCTTA
The DNA here is from genome assembly GCA_033995665.1 of Melogona broelemanni. Taxonomy (NCBI): domain Eukaryota; kingdom Metazoa; phylum Arthropoda; class Diplopoda; order Chordeumatida; family Chordeumatidae; genus Melogona; species Melogona broelemanni. The sequence goes on along the minus strand of JAUJYS010002843.1, from coordinate 9,080 downwards.
TCAACAAAGGGGGTGATTGAGAGGTGAGAATTCCCAGAACATTTTTGTTTTGTGATTTGACAGTTTGGGATGCCGGTACAATAACGATAACATTAAAAATAAAATAAGTATGGAGCACTCGAATCGACGCTGAATGAGGTAAATCATAAACCTGACGTGTTAAAACGGAAAACACGGAATTTACAGAAACATCCCTGCCAAAATTATGTGGTAAAACTGTGCTCGACTATCATGTTGGGTGAATAATTATTTTTTTTCCCTTCTAGAAAACACAATTTGAAGATTAAATACCGGCACATTGGAGTTGGTAAAATATTTAACTAACATTATTGTATTAGTGGCAAGGAAATGTCTTCTTTAATTTTCATTGTATGGCCTCAAAAGCAAAATGACGAGAGGTTCGGGGTACTGATAGCGGAAAGCATTGCAGGCCAAATATCCCCAACAAAATGGCGCATAACATTATTGCACACACAGACGGGAAACCTAACAGGGAACAGATAAAAATATGACTGTCTTTCCAAAAAGTGATTGCATTCTCGTTTTTTTTTCTTCTTCACAATTATGTTAATATTAAAATTATTTTGAAAGGGTTTGAAGGTTGGAAGGTCACCTAACAAATTTGCTATTTCAGGATTGTTTTTAATCATTGTAACTTATTTGAATGCTGTTTTAATTGTAGATGTGGAATTGTAGTAAAAGTTTTGATCATGAGCATATTTTATTTTTAGACTGGTCACCCTTCCGGTATATATATATCAAATGAAAACAAAAAAACACGATCTCAAAACAGAAGACAATATAAATAAAAATGAGGATAATAAAACAAGGGATCAGTTTTCGGCGATGGAAAAAGAGTATGATAAAAATTCGACCAACAGCGGATGGCCAAATATTAAATTATGTAATTTGTGTTGAAATTTATTGTTGTTTCGAAAAGAGATCTCCTGACATTTATTTACGAAATTCTGAGTTTTGTACCGCTTGCAAAAATCTTGCAATCTTGCAAAACTGAGAGAGACAAATTAATTAAAAAGAAGGAATTCGAAACAAAACTTTAGGAAAGAAAAATTAGAAAATAATGGGGAAACTGTTACAATAATAAAAAAAAATCATTTTCAAACAAGTCCTTTTCCAAACTGGTTAAAAAAACCTTTCCATAAAAATCATTAAATTATAACAATAGAGCATGCACAAAATCAAAAATAAAAATTATACAATTCGTGCATTTTCGCAATTCATTTCTAGCACAACCTCTCATCACTTAAGCCAGTATTTCACTACGCTACTAGTCACTGCGACTGCACGCGCAGCCTGCAAATCACAGCATCAGTACAGCGAACCGAGCGACGGTTGATTGAGCCATTTTTGTTTTCGTCAGTAGTCGCTGTCTGCTGGCGAGTATGTTCAACATGTTCAATTCGACTCGCGCGGCGAGCGACGAGCGATGACGTCGAGGTGAGTCACCCAGTTCGCTGTACTGATGCTGCGATCAGTCGCAGCGACTAGTAGCGTAGTGAAATACAAGCTTCAAGTTGTGTGACTTTCTATTTGACATTTTTCAATACGGGATGAGTTACCGCAATTAGATTTTTAATTGGAATTATATTTAAGTGTGCCGATAGAATGAGACAATGCTGCAAATACTGTCATCATTTTATCTACTCCTTAATCTTTTTGGGGGATGCAAAAAAAAACACCTAACAGTATTCACTATCCGTATATACCTGTATCACTCGTTTTTACGCGGCATTTAGTCTCTTGAATTTGGAGAAAATTTGATTTTGGAAGTAGAAAAATAATACAAATTATGAGTCAATTTCGTCATTTTTTTTTAAACAAGGGGGAAGATTTCAAAAGACCACCGCTGTTAAATTTTGGGCCACAGAGGATATTCAAATTTTGATAAGGGTTGCGAAAATTTATTTTTATATCTCTTATAATTTTAAAATTTTGTGAGGTCAAAAACATAATTCGAGAAATTAAAACAAAATTTCGTTTATAGACGAACAAATTATACGAGAAACATGTTACTATTTTGGAAGAAAGAGTGTTCAAAATGGAATCGCTAGATTGGCTAATAAATTTATCGTACAGCCGTGTCCCTAGTCGTATAACCTAGCCCCCCTAACTAAACACAACTGTAAGGCCCGACCTTTATCCAAAACATCCTCCCAAGCCTCAGCTACAAAAATCACAACTATATTTCCACACATTCAAATTTGTAGCAACAAACTTTAAGTATCCACCATAAGTATCTAAATTGCAAAGTCTGCATAGGCGGATTGGGATGATAAAAGGGTTGGGGGGGGGGGGTGGATTACGACCATGATTCAAAGTATTTATTTTTAACAAGAAGCCAGCCTCTTGTTCGAAACCCTCTTTTGTATACATATATTTTTCTGACGAAACTCCTCTTTCTCAATTAATTCTATCTCTCTCTCTCTTCTCTGAGCAATTTAGGCCGGGGGAAATACATAAAAATGACTATGTACAAAAATAAAACAAAATTTTTTGAACAATGTGAATGCATAACTCAAAATAAAGTTGACCTTCCTTTTTTGTACGTTTTTTTTTTGGAGACTTGTGAGAAAATGAAAAACAGGATTTCGACGATGCAGTGGAGGGGGATCGTCGTCAAATTCTAACAGGTGAATGAGTGTTCCCGAGTCGCTCTGTACCACACAACACACTGACCAAACAAACGCACCCCGATCCGAACCGCCTCTCGCATCCAATACTTGAAATGAGAACGGTATCGGATTCGCTCAGCAGCTTACTTAGGGGAGAGGACGCTGTTCGAACTTAAGGCTCGTGTGTCCGTCCAGTCCGGAGTTCAACTGCTAGGTGGCTCGGTGAAGAGAACAAGTCCCATCATGACGTAGCGAACCATCTCCTTGGGATTACTGTGCAATGTTAGACGTCCGCAGATTTGGTCAAGGTTCGTGAAGAACTCTGGAAAGATAGATATAAGTCGGGAAACGATTACAATCATAGTAATCATGGTCAAAATTGTAAATGGTGGTGGAATTTCTATCGAGAAAAAAATCGAATCCTTTCTAAGGTCGTAACCATATCTTCAGGATTACTATAATATAGTCACCGTAGTGCCTAGAGCACTACATGATTACTGCACCCTCATGTCTCTATGGAGATGTGCAAGAGGCAGGGAAGGGAGGGATCGGACGGGGAATGGCAGCTGACATAGCCAGGCTGCAGGATCCCCCCCTAAGCTCTGGACTCCCTAATGGAAGCTCAGGGGTGACGCCAGTACCGCGGCTCGTCGAATAAACGAGAGCCTGCGCCGGGAAACGAACCAGGTACCGTCCGCACCGCAGTCGGAAGCATTACCGACTGGGCTAGACGGTCGTACTCTATTTAAAAACAATAACTCAACGTGACGTGAACAACTAACCTTGAGGTGACCTCTAACGACCAGGGAGTCGGCCTGCTCCCACATATCGTGACTGGACGACAAATAGCTGAGATTGTCGATCGTCTTGTTCATGGTGGAATGTATATGCACGGGCACCGACAACAACTGGGGGTGATGCTGAGTGGCCACCGTGATGGCCGACGGGTTGGTCACGCCGGAAGCAGCCGTGGCCGAACCACCTCCACCACCACCCCCGCATATCTTGGACTGAGAGCCGATCTCCGAGCTGCTGTAGCCGCTGCTCTGGGACTCAACCGAGCCCACGCTGCCGGCGGGGGAGGGGAGGGGGGACATGGGGGGTGGGGTGCCGGTGCTCTTGTTGCTCCAGAGGGAAGAGGGGGCGGAGGGGCCGAGGAGGCCGTTGATGGGGGAGGGCTGCTGGTAGGAGAGGTTGGCGCGACCGGCGGGGGTCTGCGGACGAACAAGAAAATAGGTTAAGACAAGTTGGACATCAATGAGATTCTAATGAGCATTCTGAATTGACATGCGAAATTGTTTATCAGAATTGTGAACTCGAAACTAAACTAAACTATTGTTTATTTTTTTTCACAGAGACGAATGTCGAATAAATAGCAAATAAACTTTCATTCCTTTTAAGTTCTCGATAGAAAGGCAATTATATTCATCAGTACAATAACTGATGATTAAAAGTTTTACCTTGTGATAGTCGGCGATTGCTCTTTGGCTGTCAATTACTTCCGTCCTCTTGATCAGATACAGCTTCAGGTAGATGATTGACTGACACCACAAACTAATAAAGAAAATAGAACGCAAAAGCAAAAAAATGAGCCCAATTTCACAACATCTTACTTTATAATTAAATCACATATGAGATCATATATTTTTTTAAGTTAGCGAATTTAAAAACAACGGATCAAAAATTAAAGATAATAGATCAAAAATTAAAGGTACTAAATCACAAATTGAAGGCAATAGATGAAAAATTAAAGGTAACCGATCAAAAATTAAAGACCTTAAAGGTAATAAGACCAAAAATTAAAGGTAACAGATCCATACAGTCCAAAAATTAATGGTAACAGATCAAAAATTGAGAAATGAAACCATCTAGAAATAGGCTGAGCAAATTACCTTAATACTGCGAGCTTGTTGTCCATGGTTCCGCTCTGCTGAGAAGAGTTCTGATTGTTCCGCATTTTCGAGGCCACGAACCTATCGCAATGATGACTACACATGCTTAGTGGAGTCAATAGGCTTAATTGGGTTTGGATTTAGGAGGGACAGTTCGGATATGAAACGAAAAATGTGGAAGTGGCGTGTAGTGCGCCAACAAAATTCAAACTCTCCCCGCAGACTCACTTGATCAAATCCAGTGTGTTCTTGTACATGAGAAACACGGACTTGTCCGGTACGTGTTCCATTTCCATTTTAAGGCCGGTCATCACGAAATAGGCGGTGCAGCGCAGGTATTTCAGGAACTGGGACGCTCCGGTTGTCTACAAATGACGACAATAAACATTATAGATGGTTTCTTCTAGGAGCCGTTGGAATTTAACAAGTATAAAGGTGAGGTAGTCTCCGACCAGAGGAGACGAGGAAACGGCAACTTCTTGGATAAAAGATATTATTTGGTTATCTTTGAAAACATATTACGATCGATGGAACAAATTGTATTAGATTATCTCTTAATGTTTTAACATATAGTATAACTCCTTCTGTGGGCCTAAGCGAGTCTTTCTTTCGTCTTAGGCCCACAGAAAGAGTCGTAATATATGTTAAAACAGAAACAGATAATCTAATACAATTTGTTCCATCGATTGTAATATATTTTCAAAGATAACCAAATAAACTCTGTTATCCAAGAAGTTGCCGTTTCCTCGTCTCCTCTGGTCGGACAATAAACATGTTTAATCATTTGCTTCCTCTGACGGCGATTCAGAATACGATACTTTAGCTACTCAGAAATAGAGTATAATAATTGGTCAAATTAAAAAAAAAGTTTATGATGAGGTACAGGTATAAATATTTGGAAAGCTAGAGGTACTTTATAAATTCGACTCCAACAACTACTGTTACACAGAGTATATCGACAGTGGAACAATGTTATCGTCAATCCAGAAAACCAAAAAACAAACATGTCCTTTGGTTTTCTGATAAATACGAAGATTAAGACTATCTTATTTTAACAGGTTAAAGTTAGCTTGCCCCACTGTCTACACTCTTGGAAAATAGAAATTGAAGACCTATTTAACCATTTTAATGTAAACCCATCATTTTACAGTAGGATAAATTCTTAAAAATTAAACAGTCCAGAATAATTTAACCGCCGTTCAATTTGAATTTTTTTTAAATTCCGGATCACTGTACTGAATAGCACTACAGGAGGTTATTGTACCCCTCGTGTCGCTGTAGCAATGTGTGAGGGGCACATTCCAGTACCACAGGATCGAATAAGCGAAAGCCTGTGCCGGGAATCGAACCCGGGACCACCCGCTTAGTACACTTTGGCCATATCCACTGAGCCACGGGCGACGACTAAATTAACCGATTTAATGAGAGATAGCGTGCAGTGCACTGATTTTTTAAGAAGATGGAATGGTACACCGATGGAAATTGGAACACATATGAAAATAAAAAACTTACCCCCAAATTCAAAGTCAAATTCACCATAAATGCACGATATGTGGGTCGGGCCACTGAAGTGGGGGGTGTCGAATCCCTCTCCCCCCCCCACCCCACCCAGTAAATCGGACCCTGCATTACTCGTATCTGTTGCTGCCAATCCAAGGTTAAATGCGCTAACCAATTAAATGCAAGCTTGCTATGCATGTGACTGCAAGTGAGCAAACCGATTCTAGAGTATTGTGTTTTCTTGTGCGTGCAGAATCGTTTCTAAAAGCACATCGTTGTGAACGCTTAAGAATAGAAAATGGAATTCGAGGGAAAAGTTGTTTTAATTACAGGTGAGTGAAGATTTGGGACAATAATTACCTACTAGTTATTTAAATCAACATATCCGAACAAGTACGAAGAAAATGATGCAAAACGAGATTTGTTACCGGAAAATTTTGAAATTTAGGAGCTGGATCGGGAATTGGTGCAGCAACTGCGGAAACATTTGCTGCTAAAGGCGCGATCCTCTCTCTGATCGATCTTCATGGGCATTGGTTGGAGAACACTGTGAAAAAAATCATTGGAATAACATCTGACGAGAAAAAGGTAACAGTAATCTCCATTTTGTGGGTTTTGCGAATACTGTAATTGGATCTTTATCTTTTCGTCCATCAAATGAAATCCGGTTTGTAAATGAAAAATGGCGGTAATCTACTACATATTCGTGGTTTAAACAATATGTTAAGCGACAGATGTGTTCGGTCTTGCATTGACCTTGCACTAATAACCTCGCAATTAATCATATTCACAATTAGTCTTGCACATTTTGGCGCTTTTTGGCGCACAATTGTAATAATTGTGATTCGCAGAGATTGGTTCTGCCTATGATAGTCTTCCAGCTGATTAGATTATCTTGTAAACCGCCAGATGGCACCAATATTTATCAAAATAAACGAGAAGGATAGGAGCCGTGTGAATAACAATTGAAAAATAATTACTAGAAGTGTTGCCGTTTTCGTTCCTCAATGGTTAAGGATACAAATTATTACTTCCCAATATTTATCATTCACGGAGGAATTATTTAATAAAATTCGCACATTTTTATTATAGATACTCAAGTCAGTCGGCGATTTGACGGATGAAAATGTCAGAGAAAAGTTTGTAAAGGACTCGGTGGATACGTTCGGCAAAATTGATATTCTGGTAGACTCAATATTTTTCATATTCACAAGCTGACTTATGCATAACAACATTCACTAAGTGCTAGTTTGGATCACTTTAATGTCGAGGACTCGGACCACAATCAAGTTTTGCAATGAAAAGAATAGTAAAGTCGAAATATATGTTTCTATCCTAATCCGTTAAAAAGGTTAACGTCGCAGGCATGTTCATCCGAGATTCTGTTCTTGATTTTAATTTGGCAGACTTCAAAAAAATAATGGAGCTTAATGTCATGTAAGTTAAAATCTTAAAACTATGTATATTTAATAAAAAATAAATTTAGGGAATTCAAGTAATAAAATATTTAAAGATATTATGTGATGTGACTATTTTTAAATTCTTAAGCCCAATTAGGAAAAGATCAACATTTCCGTTGTTGTTCGTTGTTCGTTGCTGAATTATCAATATTTTTTTTTAATGAGGATTTAAATTTGTCTAGGCACCTTGTTACAGGCGCCTTGACAAATTGAAATCATCATTTAAAAAAAAAAATAAGATTGATAATTCAACAACTTTTTTATTAAGAAATTATTTAATAGTTTGTTTTTTAAATAAAACAATATTCAGTATAAAAATATTCATTTGTATTTATTTATCTAGCAGACATACTACCAGGGACGGACTGGCTACCTATGGGCCCGGGCGGAAATAATTCCACTTTCTCTGATTTTTGATGGGTAAAATGAAAATTGGGAGGGGGGCAGTCGGGTATGTTTTTTGGGGGGACCTGGACGGAAACCTCCGCCCATTCGCAATGGCCAGTCCGACCCTGCATACTACACATATATGTTCGGTAGGATTGCTTATGAGTCAATAAAATCCTATTCATTCGTACTAATATCTCACAATGTATCTTTCTCATAACGTTGCTAGTGCTCCAGCGCATCTGAGCGGATTGTCATCGAAGCATCTGGTGAAAACTAAAGGATGCATAATTAATGTCTCCAGTACAGCCAGTGATTTAGCGGTAAGAGAAACCTACCGAAACCTCTGAAATTGGACATTGTGTTCTGACATTTCTCATGATTCATGAATCTGCAATAAAAAGTGTGCCTCAATAAAAATGGAAATCAACATAGAATTTGAACGAGAAGGTAAGCACAAAACAGAAGTAAAAATAGGTTAACATATTGTAAATAGGCTTGACCTTGTTAGTGCGAGTAAAAAAAGGTTTATATTTTTAATTGTTTTTGTTATGTTAAAACCATTAAAATTGACGTGAAAAAATATTAAATTAATATTATATTAATTTATAGGGCAACGTCATGCTGGCGTATAGTGTGTCAAAGGCGGCAATTGACAGTCTCACCAGAGGTCTCGCCTTAGGTAATAAACTTTTCAGAATTTGAGATTATCTGGTTTGAATAAAATATATTTTTAAAATATAATTTTTTTTGCGTATAAGTTTACAAAGTAATCCTTATTTTCACTTATAATTTTAAATTTCCTGACGCAATTTAATATTATTTTCAGGTTTGGGGCCCCACCAAGTGAGAGTCAATAGCATCCGGCAAGTATTCGAATTAAGCAATGCAATTAAATATCTGCCAGCAATAATAAATGTTTTATTTTACAACGAACGCGCACGAAAATCTAACAGTGCGGAATTCCACTCAAGCCACAATGTAATACTCGTAGTAACGGTGAAATGGTTATTTCGTGCTTAAACGTGCCTCACCCATTTGATTGGCAATAATATTTATTTTAGACCTGGTGGTACGGCTACCAACATCTTCGGCTCTCAGACTGCAACCGAAATCCCGAGATCTGTCATGGAGAAGGTACTGAATCAAGTTTTTTTTTTTTTTTTTTTTTAAAGTCACCGTAGCGCCTAGTGCACTACAGGACTACT
>JAUJYS010002842.1:0-14027 GCA_033995665.1 Melogona broelemanni | reverse complement strand
CCACCCCCCCCCCCTAAAAATGACTGCCGACCCCCCCCCACCCCCTCTTTTTTTTGGTATTGCCAACTTGGATATGTATTAGTATGTATAATTGGCTAAATTACACGTTCAAGACATGAGCGACCTAAAATACGGTATCGAGTGGGGTGCGTAGGGAAATTGACTTACCTAACCAAAAACATAACATGAAGTGACTAATCAGGTGAGACTTACTTTCGCTACGCGTCCCACTCGAAACCGTATTTTCAGGTCGCTCATGTCTTGAACGTGTAATTTAGCCGTAGAATTAATTAATCATTATAAATTGATTGTTGTTAGGAGCCGTTGGATTGCAATAGCTTAAAGTGAGGAGTATTTTCTCGACAAAGAGAAAAGGGAAAAGAAGAGAAGTTGCCGTTTCCCTTTTCTCTTTGGTCGAGAAAATACTCCTCACTTTAAGAATTAATTAATGTTTGCGACAAAAACAAGACTGTTGCATCCTCAGTGCGCCCATATCTTGCATAATCGATGTTAAAACCCATGTTTGTGATCGTTTATGTTTTTAAATTTTCTAAGTTACTGACTGTGTTGGAAACCCAGCCAGAAAAAATATTTGCGCCATGAAATGCAGCATACTCCAGATATTGCTGGTGAAGGCGCATGGACAGAAGTAAATCGATGGCATTACGTCCGACTTGGTACAGTGGAGGCTTTCCACTTTTGCCTTTCCAGGTGTTGATCATATGACGCATGTCTTCCACCTGGATTGTCCATCTGAGTACCATGCCACGATGAGTCTGATTGACTGCTTTCATCAGCGTGCCAGTGATGTAGGCATCATTCATCCAATAGGGTTTCACTGTCAAGGCTGCAAAGTCCAAGAGCTGTGCCATGGCTGGATTGAACACATATAACCAGCCAGAACAATACAGGTCGTAGACATCGTTAGGATGGTCCTCATTACTTAATTTGTATTTCCCATCCCTAAGTACCTTGCCATTATGGAACATGTATGGACAGGCCATGAATGGGTCATCTGTTGTCTGGTTGGAAGTCATTTGCTGGAGAATATCTATCAAGCTGAAGACATCCACGGTTGTGTCATCATCAATGTGGACTACGAAGCGCGCCTGAGGGCAGTGGAGCCATGCCCAGCGCATGCTCATCATGTCGCGGAGTGTTAAGTTGTGGTAGCCATCCAGGAAGTTGCCCTGGATGATGTCACCATGGAGAGCACTCTCGATGACGATCTTCAACTGGCTGTTCTGGTCCGGAAGATGACCGAAGGGAAAGATGAGCTTGAAGGGGAAATCTGGTAGACGCGGGTTGCCCCATGTCAGCCGGATGACGTCACGTACGTCCCTGTGATCTGGATGGGAGCCGACCAATAGGAGAATGAAGACGGGTTCATCGCCACACGTGCGACTGTTGAGAATAAATTGGAAGTCGTTTTGGTCAGTCAGCCAGCTTCCAACCAGTGAAGCCATTGGGCTGACTCTGGAATTGCTTCTTTTATTGTTGCGCAAAATGGTTGAGCTGCTGGTGGCATTGTAATTTGCTCTGCAAAAGTTTAAACTGATCAGCGGAAGATAAGCCACCATTGTGACGATGATTGCCAACACAATGATAAATCGGAAATGCCCCATGCTGAGCATCTTTGAAACCGCACTAAAATAACAAGAAAAAAAATAGGCCAAGTATAAAATAACAGGTTCCGGGCACTTTAAAAAAAAAAAATTAAAAAAAATATATAGTGTTGTAATGTTAACGCCTGAAATATTTGCTTTTATCGATATTTTTAATCGTTCAAAAATGTGATCCTAACGTGAAATGTGTGATTTTGTGTGTTGTGTACGATTTTATAAATAAATGAAAAACAGGTTACGGGCACTTTAAAAAAAAAAATATTAAAAAAATATATTGTGTTGTGATGTTATCGCCTGAAATATTTGCTTTAATCGATATCTGCATAATTTAAAAACGAGTTTTAGTGCTACACTTAATAACAGTTGCCTCAAAGAGATTATTCCGCGCCTCTAAACAAATTATGAAAATCAATATAATAGCAATTTTTTAAAATGCGGTATAATTTTTTATTCATACAAGAATTTAGAATAATTCAAAGTAATCTGATCATCAACAAATTTCTAAAGCCAGTTTTGAGCAATTTAAAAATATGCTTGCCCCATTCTGTCTCCGTGCCATTTATCCCTGCGTTATTTTGTCCTTGCGCCATTTCGTCCCTACGCCATTTCGTCGCTGCGCCGTTTATCCTCGCATCATTTGGTCTTTGCGCCATTTCGTCGCTGCGCCATTTTGTCGTGTGCCATTGTGGTTTGCACCATTTGGACATAACTCCGCACCATACTGTGGTGCGGGCGGTTCCTGGTTTGTTTCTCGGCGAAGGTTCTCGTTTATTCGATCCTGGGGTACTGATGAAAACGTGCCCCTCACATATTGGCTAAGCAACAAGACATGTATATAACCTCCTCATTACGACGAAGGAAATCCCCACCTCCACCAAAAAATGCTTATAATGCAGATTAAATTTCTGACTGAGACTTACGATTTTTTCAACTAGAGAAATTTTAACAGGCATTTTTTTTTCAAGTCATGAATCACATACCTGTGCATTGTCTGGCGCATGTTAATTTTTTTAGCCTAAGTTAATAGACTAGGGGGTATTAAAAATAGGACACCTTCATCCTAAACTGGTCACTTTACCTCCCTTCTTGCCAGGCTGCTTGATGTCGCCTACCTGATTGAAGATGCATGTGTCATTCCTTTGAGCTCCTTACGGTGAAGCAGTCAAATGATTACTAAGTCCGATGTGCTGTATTGCACATTCAATGTCATTAAATTCAATTCACTCAAGAGAGTTTCCAAAATTACCTCAACGTTTTTTTACCATTAATACCATCAATAGATGGCATTGCATTTTACCAGGAATATCTGCTCCATTTGTGATCTCGTTTAATCGTGCAGCTTTCAAGAAACACTTGGCTAAGTTTGGTGAATGTGACATAAATGCAAATGTGCATTCCATCACTATTTCCATCAATGAATTCACATTCTAATAACCTTTACTGTCATTCAAAGCAGTCTCCGCCAAAAGAAGCAATTCACTATTGAAATTGCTTAGTGAATGTAATGAAAATGAAAGCACCACTGAATTTACATTCAAAAGGAATTTATTGCTGTACAAGGTAAACGCTACGAGACGCTATTCACTATTGCAACATTACGTTATTTATTGAGGAACACACATTAGGTTTAGCCTGGTGACAAAATTAACATAGGATTTCACCAGTATTTGAACTCCAATTCCCAAGATGTCATGTGACCTAACCCAAGACATATGTCAGGTATTTCGATTCCAAATTTAAGCAGTTTATTTCACATTTATAATTTCACGATCAGATAAACCATATTCTGAATTCAAATTGGCATCGCCAGACCTACAATTTTCTACACGTATCAACATTGAACCAAAATTTTTGTATCAATTACATGTTATTGTCTCTAATCAATTACCTGTATCAATATCATTCCAGTGTCTATCAAATTACTAAATACAATTTTATTTTATTGTCCGTCTAAATATCCGTAAATGTCCGTCACAAAATCAAATTATTAAATAATAAACATGCACAATAAAAAACTATTTTTGTAAAATAAAAAACATTGGACACACTATTATACAAAAATACTATGTCCATTTATTTTTGTCTCACAATGTGTTTCTCACAATGTCACTTTTCATAAATTAATTTAGATAAGTATGAAAAATCTAACAAAATAAAACAGTGAACATGTCGATATTAAAAAACTACGACTAATTTAGTTCTACTTATAATGGAAAAAGTTTATATCAATTGTGTTAATTAATTATTTTGATAAATAGGAGATATCAATCACAAAAATTTTACATGACTTGAGAATTAATTTAATTGGCTTTTCAAAATAATTTGACTTAAAGTTATTTTAGTCTATAGTGATTAGATTTAGGCTTAGCGATCACATTTAATAGTGACAATGATTTGATGGGTACACAATCTCATGTTGTGATATTCATTTTCATTGATTGTCAGCAAAACCCAGAAAATTATTTTAGAATTAGGAAGCACACTCGATTACATATTACAAGAGACATATTAAGAGACATATTGATCATTACAAGAGACATATTACAAATAACATGTATCAGTTACACTCATTAGCATTGCTGTGATAGTTTGAACATCTTCACTTGTTTTGTGTTGCTCTAAGAACTCTTGTGCCAAATGTAATGGTAGCTTTTTTCCCTTGTCTTGCAAATTAGTGATTGCTTTATTGTCGAGAAGTAACTGTATGAATTCGATATGCCCTTTCTTTGTTGCCCAATGCAGTGCTGTCAAGCCTTCGTTATTTTGTGAATTAATGTTAGCTCCATACTCTAAGAGCAATTTTGCTGCTAAAATTCTGTTGTTTTCTGCTGCCCACATTAAAGGTGTATCACCCTCATTATCGGGTGCGTCCATGTGTTGACCTAATTGTTTATGATCACTTTCAAATCTCTGTTTAATTTTATCAAGAAATAATTTTAATATTTCTTGGTTATCACAAGACACTGCTTTATGCAATATTGTATCATGATTATCTCTAAAAAGGAAATCCGCAGCATTTGCAAGCAGACGTACGACTACTTCTTGGTTACTGTTAAAGACTGCCAAGCATAAAGGAGTCCTTTTGTCTTCTGACAATGCATCGACAATAGCCCCTTTTGATAACAACAACTCAACAACATGGTGATGGCCATTTTTTGCTGCCAGGTGCAAAGAAGTCAAACCGTTCATAACTGCGGCATCAACATTAGCACCACATGCTATCAACATTGAAACTATCAAATAACTGCCCATTTGGGCTGCATAGTGTATTGGTGCCCATCCATCTTCATCCGAAGCATCAAGGATAGCACCATGTTCAAGTAATAAGCCAACAACGTCCAGGTGCCCATTTATAGCAGCAAAATGCAGAGGCGTAAACCCAGTTATAATTAAAGTTGAACTAACATTTACACCATTACATATTAGCAAAGCGACAACACCCTTGTGACCTTTTGCTGCAGCCAAGTGCAAAGGAGTGAAATTTCCCTGCAAAAATACCTCATCGACATTACCACAATATTTCAGCAAAATCTCCACCATTCCTACCATCCCCAAATCAGCAGCATAATGTAATAGTGTAAAATTATTGTTGGTACAAGCATGGAAATTAGCTCCTTTTTTTAATAGCAAGTCAGCCACACCTTCATAACCATTGAGCACTGCAAGGTGTAAAGGTGACCAATTGTCTATTGTTAAAGCATCAACATCAGCATCATTAGCTAGTAACGCAGCAACAACTTCCATGTGGCCATTTTCTGCAGCCATGTGCAATGGCGTCTGATTGCTCTTACTTAAGGCATTAACTTGGCAATCTTTGTTTAGTAATAAAGATACAATGTCTTGGTATCCCATTTTAGCTGAATGGTGCAATGCTGTCAAACTCTCTTCGTCCATCGTATCTGGAATAGCACCTCTCATGAGCAATTCATTAACTACATTGTAGTGACGTCTTATTGCTGCCAGGTGTAGCGGATACAGGTTCATTCTACCTGGGACATTGACACTGGCACCTCTCTCTGTTAATAGTGTGATCACTTCTAGAGCTCCACTGTGTGCTGCTCCATATAATGGTGTTTCATTATATTTTGTTTGGCAATCTACATGGGCATCGTGATCCAGCAACAGCTTCACAACACCATGATTACCTGATATTGCTGCCAGATGCAGAGGCGTTACATGATCACTAAGTCTAGCAGCATTAACTGTAGCTCCTTTTGCTACCAACGTTTCCACAACACCCTCATGACCCCATTGGGCTGCGAAGTGTAATGGCGTATACTTTTCATTGTTTTCTGCATTGATCTTTGCATCATGGGCTAGCAAGGCATTAGTCATGATTAGGTTGCCATGTCTTGCTGCGTGATGTAATGGTGTCATTTTATCTGTGTCCAAAGCGACATCTGCCGTGGCTCCCTTTGCTAACAGCACCTCGACAATGTCATGACAGTTATTTTGTGCCCCATAATACAAAGGCGTTGCACCGTCCAAATCTAGAACATTTACATTGGCATTTTTTGAAATTAATGTGATAACTACATTCAGATGACGTTTTGCTGATATGTGTAATGCTGACATTTCGTTACTATCTAGCGCATCAACCTCAGCCCCACTGCTTAGCAACAGCTCAACAATTTCCTTGTTACCATTTTCAGCTGCTCGGTGTAATGGCATCTGACCACCTAGATCAGTGGCAAAAATATTGGCACCATATTTTAATAACATTCTAACGACATCATGATGGCCACTGCTTACTGCATAGTGCAGTGCTGATGCACTATTTCTGTCTGCAGCATTAACCTCTGCACCTCGAGACAGCAGAATCTCAACAGCATTTTGGTGACCTTCTCCTGCTGACAAGTGTAGTGGCCTCACATCATTGTCATTTTCAGCATTTACTTTAGCTCCTTTATTTAGTAGATCGGTAATCACGCCTAAGTAACCTCTCCTTGCAGCTGAATGCAACGCTGTGACCTTATCTTTGGAAAATAAGTTAGGGTTGGCACCTTTTTCTAGTAACATAGCAATTACATTTTGGTGACCCACGGTGGCTGTCAATTGCAATGGTGTCGCGCCAAAGGACTCGGGAGCATTGAAATCAGCACCCCAGCTGAGAAGTTCTTTAACAATAGACTGATGGTTATTAAACGCTGCATAGTGAAGTGGCGTAAATTTTTCCTTTTCTGTTTGGGCATTCACATTGCCACCTTTGTTCAGCAACAAGACGACAATATCGAAATAACCTAAGATTGCTGCCAGGTGTAGTGGTGTCATAGCATTAGTATCTTCCACATTGACTTCTGCAATATTGGCATTAGCTAGTAGTACTGATACGACATCCCTATGTCCATTTTTCACTGCCCAGTGGAGTGGTGACCAATGTTTTTCGAAGTTACTCACATTTTTGCAGTGTTTAACAAGTAGCTGGACCACTACATTTTTGTGTCCATATTGTGCAGCCAAATGTAATGGTATCTTATGGTCCTTATTGAGAATGTTAACATCGGCACCTGTCTTTAGTAACAAGGCAACAACATCCTGGTGGCCATTCTTTGATGCATAGTGCAATGCAGTATAATCATTATTAGTTACTGCATTAATATATGCCTTATGTGTTAAAAGAAGGTCAACTAGACGTAAATAGCCCCCACCGGCTGCCTTGTGTAATGGAGTTGAATTATAGTTATCACAACAATTGGCATTGGCACCTTGGGCCAGCAACATAGCTGCTACATCGTCTTGACCTTTATGTGAAGATATGTGCAAAGGTGTCTGATTATCAATATTCTGAGCATTGACAAGGGCGCCTTTCTCAAGTAATGTTTTAACAATGTCCTGACTGCCTCCCAATGCAGCATAATGTAAGGGAGTAAAATCATCAATGGCAAGAGAATTTACATTAGCATTTTTGGTTAACAATACTTCCACTGTACTTAGGTTACCTCCTTTTGCAGCCAAGTGTAATGGAGTCACCTTATGTTTGCATGAACAATTAACTGAAATATTATTGGTTATCAAAACTTCAACCACCTTATGATGACCATATACCGCTGCATAGTGAAGAGGTGTCCATTTTGTAGCATCTTGAGTACACAATTGAGCCCCTTTTGTTAACAGCAATACTACAATATCCATGTGACCAAACATGGATGCCAGGTGTAATGCTGTCAGATTTATATTAGCTGCAGCATTAACAACTGCACCTTTTTCAAGTAGAACTTCCACAACTTGAAGGTGACCTCGCTCTGCTGCATCGAGTAATGGGGTCCTGTTATACACGTTGGATGGTGCATCAACTTCAGCTCCCTTCTCTAGTAATAACCTGACTGCATCTGGGTGACCTTGTTGGGCTGCAAAATGTAATGGTGTAAGTTTGTCCTTCAGTGTTCGAGTTGCAATGTTGGCACCATGCGATAACAAAAGCTCAACTACCCTTTGGTGCCCCATTTGTGCTGCTAAATGTAGAGGTGTTGTTGCATCATGTATCGCGATATCATCCCATAGTTCTTCCACTTCTGCACCATTCTTTAACAAGGCTTCAGCTAAATCTTGGTGACCTCCTCTTGAAGCAAAGTGGAGTAGTTTGTGGTGATTAATAGAAGAGGCTGTCAATTTATTTTCTTCTATTAGAAATTTTAATGTCTTAATGCTACTTGATGAAGCAGCAATGTGACATGGGCTTTTTCCAAACACATCTTCATCATGAATGTTCAGATTTTTACCAAGAAATAATTTGATTATGGATAGACTGTCTCCCTCAGCAGCAAAATGCATTCCTGTCCAACCATTAATATCCTTGCATCTAAAGTCTATTTTCTCAAAATGAGTTTTCACTTTTTCAAAATTTCCTTTCTTGGCAGCAATATACATTTCATTTTGATTTATTAGAAGACATAGGTTGTGGCTGTAATGATCATCTAAATGAATCATATTGCATCCTAGCTGTTGATCACTTAGCATGTTGTCTTTTGAAACAGAAAATTGTCCTTCCTTAATTAATTTCAGTGATGCTGAAATAATAGCTATTGATGAGTCAAATGGTAATATTTCAATCAATGCATCCCCATGGGCCAAATAATTCCGCAAATTTTTGCCACATAAAAGTGGAGTATATCTATCAAAATATAGTCGATCATTCAAAAAACTGGAAGTGGTTTCTAAAATTTCTAATAAATCGAGGACCAGCATTTCTATGGATATTTGGAATTCTTTATTCTGTTTATTGTTTTATCAATGTTATCTTATTTTTGTGGCAAGCAATTAATTTTAGCAATTCTAATCTGTCATTAAAGTATTTTATGAATTCATCCTTTTTTTTCTGTGAAAATTTGTTAATAGCTTTATTTATTTTATCGAGTGGAAGTACATCTTTAGGAACAAACTTAACAAACTCCTTAAATGTTTGCGTCAAGTCAAAAGAGTTTTCATTTTCTAAAGAATTCCTTACAGATTCTAAAATTGTTTGGTAACTGCATCGTATGTTAGTTACCAATTTTATACATTCATCCCATTTCTCCTGATCAATTTGATTCTCTAATTTTGTTTTCTTAGCTTTTCCCAATTCCATTATTTTAGCTTTATCACCGTATCTCTGTCGGAAATCATCCTTTGAAATTGATCCCACTTTGATTTGCTTAAAAATAGTGACAAGCTCTAATTTAGACTCATACATAAATTTTATTTTATTAACCACTTTTAGAAGACTATTCCAGTCTTTTGTATTTATTAGATTAGTTTTAATATCTAGAAGAAAATTATTTACTGCCTCCTGAGCTTCGATGAGCTGAGATTCCTTTTGTTCCAAAATTTGTTTAACCTCGTTAATTCCGTTAATCCTATTTGCATTAAATTCGATATTATAAACGATGTTATAAGCTAAACGTGTTGGGTTGATAATTTTCAATTGATACTCAGTGCTATTCAAATTAGTATTTTCGTTGTGTAACTTAATGTTGTCATACAATTG
Organism: Melogona broelemanni; assembly: GCA_033995665.1. Taxonomy (NCBI): domain Eukaryota; kingdom Metazoa; phylum Arthropoda; class Diplopoda; order Chordeumatida; family Chordeumatidae; genus Melogona; species Melogona broelemanni. The sequence goes on along the minus strand of JAUJYS010002842.1, from coordinate 4,439 downwards.
TGACATTAATTGATTTATATCTTTATACTTTCTCGGTTGTATCTGTGGTCTCATATAATTCAAATGTATTCGGGAAAAATTATGAATAGTTTCAACACAATTGCAATTATTTATTTTACTCAAGACATCATTTAACTTGCTGAATTCATTCTGATAGATATTTTTAACATTTGACAATATCATATCTTGTGATTCCATAATTTCATTGATTTCATCAAAAATATGATTTTCATCAATAGAAACTTTCATTGTATTCTCTAGCTTGTCAATCAAAATCTTAGCCTCCACTATTTCATCTGCCTGATCATGTTCCAAATCCAGGTCCTCAATTTCTAGTTGACCAAGTTCACTGAGAAGAAGTTTAATATCTTTCAATTCTGTGCAGCTGATAATTTTGTTTAAAAAAATATGGATGGCTTCAACCTTGATTCTGTAGAGAATGTCCAACAGAGCCACTTTAAGTTTTCGTAGATCATTTTTAACGTTTTCAAAGAAATCAAGAGTTCTTCCAGCTTCAAGATCAATTCTATTGGCGAATGTGTGTGCATGTGATAATGAGTCACGCAGCAAAGTCAAAATCTCCTTTAAATTTCTGGGTGCTGATTTTAGTAAAATCCTATGAATGTCATTCGAAAGGTTGGGTGATTCCAAAGTATTTTTTAAACTCTCCCCAATGACCTGCAGCGTTTTCTCTATGACAAGTTTACCCATGATGGGATTTTCACAGAGATCAACTTCTATTGCAATTTTTATGTAGTGCTCTATGCGTTTTAACGAGAATACATTTCTTAGAAGTTCATGATCATTGTACAATTCACAAAATGATTCGCGACGAGATACAATTAAATTTTTGGCCATGTTGCAGGATAACATCTGGCCATTAACATTAGGAAACTTCATATTCACGCTAACTTCCTTTGTTAATTCCTCTTTAATTTGATTAGCAAAATTTATGAGATGAAATAATAGCCTTCTTTTATCCAGGACCAGCTTGTGAACAGTATTATATTGTTCTCGGTTGCTATGGATGCCAATAAAATTTACGACACAGAACTCCATTTCCTCCCATGGAATTTTATCATAAGTTGATTGCAACTGACGTTTCAATGTACGAATGTTTTGAGCAATAAATCTAGCCGTTAATAGGAATATCCCATCGACATTTTGGCCTTCACAACTCAAATATTCACGCTCAAGTTTGCATATGTGCTCAAGCATCATCGATATTCGTGACTGTATGGGATAAACAACACAACTCTTATCACTTCTATCAAGCTTACCAATGACGAAACGTAAATTTATTATGGTGTCTTCTACAGCGAATTCCATATCTTTCGATAGGGGTACGTTGAGGAGTCTAATTCCCTCGTAAACTTTGGATAGGACATGATCGAGTTTATGTAAAACAGTGAGATTTTCAGAATAATCATTTTGCCATTGATCAAATATTGTTTCAAATAATTCCACACTGTTCAATGGTATTGTTTTATAGAATGCCAATTGCATAATATTACATGTGTCCTTGTCAATGTCAAGGTCAGTACCTGTAATATGTTTGAGAAACTCTACCTTTTGTCCAGTAGTCAGGCAAGTAATCAAGGCACCACGCTCAACCATATAGTTTGCTAACTCCAAATTCCCTGCTAAAATTACATAATAGATAGGTGTCCATCCGTTCATGTCAACAGCATTAACATCTAATCCTTTTTCAAGCAGATACTTGATCAAATCTGCATTACCAGTTTTGGCAGCAAGAATCAGGATTGTCCTCCCTGCCAGGTCCACTTCGTTGATATCTACTTTTTGCAAGTCATGCCTGTCCACCAACAATGTCACCACATCTTGGTGACCAACTTCGGTGGCCCTGGCCAGGGCAGTCATACCAAATTGATCTCTAAGCTTTATATCAGCTCCATGATCTAGCAGTAGTTTCACAACTTCAAGGGCACCATGTCTGGCAGCATGGTGTAGTGGTGTCATGCCACTGCTATCAGCAATGTCCACATGGGCCCCCTTTGTCAACAAAACCATAATGATACTCTTGTGTCCATTTGTCACTGCATAGTGCAATGGTGTCCATGTGTTGCTATTTGTGGCATCAATGTTGGCACCATGCACAATAAGCAGGTTAAGGACTTCTACTCTACCATGATGTGCTGCCAGATGCAGTGCTGTGTTGTAGTCTTGATCACCCGCCATAATAAAATGGTTACTTTTTCCTGTCACGTGTTCCAATTGTGTTTGTAGGTACTCGATGTTTCCCTCGCTGGCTGCTGCCAGAAACAATTGAACAAAATTTTTTTCTTCATTTATTTCACAGTCCATCTTGTATTTTGCTGCAAAAGGAAAGATAAAATGGTTTGTATGATTATAAATACTTTTCAAGCGAAGCACATACAGTTGGATGTTACAATTACAATTACTATTACAATATTTACCCCGCGAGCAGCCCCTTTTAATCGGGGGTCTATGGCGGGGGTCAACAAGACCAATTTTGTACATAGATTAGGATATCCAATTCTAGGCGGAACAGTCAACTGTCTCATGAAGGCGTACCGATGGCTCAGTGGATATGGTAACATCCTACGAAGCCGACGGTCCCGGGTTCGATTTCCGGCGCAGGCTTTCGTTTAGTCGTTAGACTAGGGTACTAGCGTCACCCCTGAGCTTCCATTAGGGAGTCAAGAGCTTAGGGGTGGATCCTGCAGCCTGGCTATTCCAGTTGCCATTCCCCATTCCTTCCCTTCCCCTCGCATATTTCCATAGAGACATCTACAAAAGGGAGAGGTGGTCGAAGAATAGATCTTTATTGTTAGGATGTTGGGATGTCGAATCGCCCCGAGCATGTTTCGACCAATGGGGAGAGCTATTGTACACAGCACAGCTTTTTGAACACACTTATCCGCTGACGATTTTATGCTATACAGGATGGCCACAATGGAATGGACTTCCTAATGGAAGCTCAGGGGTGACGCCAATACCCCAGGCTTACTGTACTTCTTACAATACTTACAATACTCAACCTTACAATACTCCCTTACTCAGGGAGCGCGATCGGCTTAGCCTAAGTTTCTGACCTAAGTAATCATTTTAAACACGTAACGGACATCGTACAAACACGAGTCTCACGGCTTTACTTTTATTTCGAAGGATGGAGTGTATATATATGTATGAATTTCTCTCGCCCGAAAAATTACAGCGCACAGCATAACAATACGACATATCAAAGTCGCTTAAAAAAATATATATGCATATTTCGTCAGAACTACAACAGTCCCCGCCTTAAATCGACAAAATCCTCACATTCCAAACGATCATCTTCTCTCTAACGCTTACAGAGAAGATGATCGTTTGACGAGTGCAAAACGAACGCCGCTCAAAATCGTCAGACCGTGTGTATACACACGCATCTCTAGCTGGAGAGGCCACGCTGATTGGCTGCCATATATCATCCATCTACCCATCTTTTCTCTCCATCTCCGCCGAGAGTCACGGCACCGTGTGCGGGAACGAACGTGAAGGCGCCTTAATTTGCGACGCCGCTCAAAATTCGGCTTTCGATTGGGTGTGTGTCCTCGGTTTCTGTATCCACGTGGGATATTGACGCGTCATAATGGGCGAACTGACCGCCCGTACACCTCATGCAATGACGTCATTGGAAAATCACCGATCGTGTATACGCGATTATACGATCATGCATATTTACATGGGTTGATTGAAAAGAGGTAAAAAAAACTCGCTTCAACGACTTTCGAATAGATGGCGCCACAAGTCGTTTAATTGATTGCACTCGCTACCACTGGGTGAAAATCAAGTAATTTCGTTACGCCGTTCTTTTTTAAGTTAGAAATGTGGAGGCTGCTGAAATGAAGTCGTTGTCACAACTTATGCAATGAACAGAATTTTTGACTAACACCTTTTTCTATTCAAGAACCCCATCTCTTTTCGGATACCAAAAAAGGACAAATTTAATAACTATTTAAAAAGGAAGAGAAGGGTAACGAGTTCATTTTGAATGCGCTCCGTTGTTCGGACATAAATGAAGAACGCCTCAGCCAAATTAATTCATTATTACCCATACAGTATACAGTAACAGCCAAGCAGCTGTCGCACGCACACACATTTTAAAATAAGTTGTGATGTTATCAGCACTTTTCAATCAGCCCTCGTGGAATATCATCTCTCACATATCTCCATAAAGACACGAGGGTGCAGTAATCCTGTAGTGATTAGCACTACGGTGATTTATAATAATAATAAAAAATATCGGTATTCAAATATAAAATGACATGTACATGCGCATGAATGCATCACAGACATTTAGCTACACGAAAGTTGAGCGCGTTGAAAATATATTTTCTATAAAACGATTTGAATGGATATTTTGACGTATCCAAGCAGAGTTACAATGTTCATCTTCGATAAAATCCAAACTTATG
>JAUJYS010002841.1:0-14028 GCA_033995665.1 Melogona broelemanni | reverse complement strand
TCTCCTTACTTTTTGCATCTAAAAAGTGCCTTTCTAAAAAAATCCCAGACTTGTGCCGGATCTGCATTTTAGCCAATTTGTCTTCCACAACACAAAGTACAACATTAGGGAATGGGAATTCTTAGTTGGTGTTTGCAGTTCTTACCACCCGCAAATTTGCCCCCAACTGCCAAAATCCCCCCCACAAGTAGCTGATTTCTGGTTCACTTTCATCTTTAGCACAGCGCCACTGCTTTACAGGCGGCTGATCTGTTCATGTCTGTTAATTTTTAATCTACACCTATTCTTTATTTGAAATCTATTCAAAAAGTTAAATGTGTCCACATATGCATTATTTTAACTCTGCGTTGTTTTTTAGGGTCCAAGATGGATTTTGTACTTTTGTACTGGAGCATTGTGATATGTGTGACTGCTCTGAAGTTTTTGCTGATGGCATCTTAGTAAGTGAACCGACTCCAAAATCACGACGTTGACTTTTAAGCTTGCCTAGTCCACTAGGTCTACTCGTTGATTCTAAAAATTAAACGTTTAGAAACGTTACATTTTGTCCTCTGCGCAATTTTGTAATTACATGTACTCTGTTCTTTGATTGTTTTTTTCTCAGCCGGTCGACCGATTTCGAAGTTCACAGAAATTGGCTTGCTATCACCAACTCTTTGCCTATTGAAAAATGGTACAGCGAGGTAAATCATTTTTCCTTTTTTTATTTTACTGCCATTCAGAAAAAAATAATTCTAAAGCGTATCTAATGTTTCTCAAATGCAAATTAAATTAACCTACTTTTGTTAATCATTTATTAATACTGCAGAACACATCACAGTGGACTCTCGACTATCCTCCGTTTTTTGCGTGGTTTGAGTACATTTTGTCGCTGGTAGCCTATTACTTTGATCCGTCTATGCTCCAAATCAGCCGACGCAAGTACGAGAGTCTGGCCACTCTGGTGTTCCAGCGAGGATCGGTCATCGTTACCGATTTGGTGTACGCTGTGGCCGTCTACAAGTTTGTGCATTTTTATTGATTACATTATTTTTCTTTATTGAACTCAATTATGATTTACTGTTGATGAATGATAAATACAGGCATAATTATGATGCTGCTGCTGATGATGATGATGATTACAAAAATGAAATTCTAAATTTTGTTGAATATTAATGAATCTGAAAGTCACCAAATTCTGAAGTTTGTGCTTTAACGGTATGACGGTATGCTTTAAAAATACAATTTTGTCTGTTTTTATTTTTAACTTCGAAATTTAGGTGAATTTTTATAAATTCGAAACTAACGAAACTGCTTCATGAATTCGAAAGTCACCAAATTGTTATGTTTTAAAAATACAATTTTGTTTAATTTTATTTGTATTTAAAATTCGAAACCCTGGTGAATTTTCATAAATTTGAGTCATCAAATTGTTTGTGTGAAAATTAATTATACTTAAAAAATACTATTTTCGTTTGTTTATTCAAATTTAAATTTTCAGATGCTGCAGATTGGTGAAGGGTTCCAAATTCCTCAATACAGACATTTGGTCCAGCCACAAATTTATACTGAGCATGCTGATGCTCACCAACGCCGGACTCTTGATGATTGACCACATTCACTTCCAGTACAACGGGTTTCTCTTCGGCATTCTGTTGCTGTCTATCGTGGCCATTTTCGAGGTAGCTGGACATGGAGATTCTCGCCTTCGTGATGTGAAATATTTCCGTGCTTGCCTCTGACGAAATGTGTTTTTTCTCTCCCTTGTTTTTGTCAAATTTAGCAACGTTATTTGGAAGCAGCAATGTGGTTCTCGGTCCTGTTGAATCTAAAGCAAATATTTTTGTACATGGCCCCCGCCTATTTCGTGTTCCTGCTGAGAAGTTTCTGTTTCGACAAGGGCTTTGGTGAGTCGATGAGAGTGAGGAGTGTTAATAAACAACAAACGACGAATATTGGTGTTCAACATTTATTGCATGAATCGGAGACTTAGCGGAATACGATACAGGAGCAATTGCATATGGACACCTTCAATGTCGAAGATCTGAACAAGAGTGAAGATAGCGCGTGAGGAACCCGTGCTCCCGCTCCCGTAGGATGGGCCGATAGTTTACATCGGTCAGACCCGATAGTTGTCATGACAACCAAACATCGGGTCGCCCCATAACTCCCCCCAGATCGTGACGCTAACCACCCGTGTCAAGCATGAATCTAACCGAATGGTGAATTGGCTGGGTTGGCGGAGCGGTCGTCAACTCTTGGGAGTCGGGCTCGAAAGGAATGGGAGGATCAGGTGGGCGGAGTGGCTCCGAAACATGACCAAAAGCAGGTTGAAGACGATCAATAGATACGGTTCTAGGCGCTGTTCCCACTATAATTGTGAACATTTTTGGTGATCGAGCAACCACCTTGTAAGGGCCTTCGTAAGCTGGTTGGAGAGGGCGACGGTGAGCGTCCCGTCGCAAGAAAACATGTGAGGAATGGTGTAATTCCGGGTGAATAAACGTGGCGTAGCGCGAGTGAGAACTCGTCGGAGTAGGGCGCAAGTTACGCATGTGTAACCGGAGACGCTCTAAAAAGACGTGTCGTTCAGTAGGGGGGGAAGGCGTAAAAAATTCCCCTGGCAACCGGATCGGCGCCCCAAATACCATTTCCGCCGGTGTCGCATTGATATCTTGCTTAAACGAAGAGCGAAAACCCAGCATGACTGCTGGTAATACGGACACCCAATCGGATGTGGCATGAGCTGTAAGAGCAGCCTTAAGGGGGCGGTGGAACGATTCCACCAGGCCGTTCGATTGAGGGTGGTATGCTGTCGTTCTCAGCCGATCCATCCCTAACAATACCCCTAGTTCCCTGAACAGGTCAGATTCAAAGTTTTTACCTTGATCTGTAGTTATTTGGAGAGGGCACCCAAATAGAGGAAGCCATTCCTCCACAAATTTTCTTGCGACCGTGAGTGCTGAGCCGTCCGTAATTGGATAAGCAGCTGGGAACCGCGTAAAGCGGTCGATAACAGTCAAACAAAATTTATTACCTCTCGAGTTTGGCAAAGGGCCTATTAGGTCGAGATGTAAGTGGTCAAATCGCTCTGATAAAACTTTGAATTCGCCTAATGGAGCTCTATTGTGTTTGTGGATTTTTGATCGCTGACAAGGCATACAATGCTTTACCCACGTCGCCACGTCCTTCCGCATGCTAGGCCAAATGAAACGTTGCGCCACCAGGTGTCGAGATTTGGCAACTCCTGGGTGGCTGAGCCCATGTAGGTTATCGAAAATTTGTTTTCTTAATCGTTGCGGCACGTAAGGACGAGGCGGCGAAGTTGAATGATCGCAGTACAATACACTTTTCGAATTTGGTAGAATAACAGGGTGTACCCTCAGGTTCCTTACTGACCCTGTCGACAACAATTCTTCCAATTCAGCGTCTCCTATCTGAGCCTGAGCTAATATTTCGGAATCAATAATTTGTGGAAAAGAGATTGCAGCAATCTGATCAACGCACATGTCGGGTGAATCAATTCTTGATAAAGCATCAGCAACTACATTTTGTTCACCGGAAATGTGACGCAAGTCCGTGGTGAACTGCCCCAACAGCTCCAGGTGGCGGCGCTGACGCGGGGACTTGTTGTCGACTGGGCTAGTAAGGGAATAGATTAGCGGTTTGTGATCTGTAAAAATAATTAAATCATCACGACCCTCCAACAAGTGTCTAAACTGTAAACAACCCGAATACGCCGCAAGCAATTCCCTATCAAAAGTGCTATAACGTTTTTGCGTATCGGAAAACTTCTTAGAGGTAAAAGCAATCGGGCGCCAAGGATGCGCTGGAGATTCCCTCTGATGGACTGCTGCTCCCATAGCAGAGTCAGAAGCATCGACAAACAGTGCTGTTTGGTGCTTCTCTTGTGGGTACGAAAGGGCACAAGCATGTGATAGGGAATTTTTCACTTCTAAGAATGTGTTATTTAATTCATCTGTCCAGGGGACTGGACGCTTATCATTTTTCTTGGCTCCCTTTAACAACTCATGCAAGGGGGCTTGTTGAGTCGCGGCTTTCGGCAAAAAGGGGCGGTAGAAATTAATTAAAGCCAGAAATCTGCGCAATTCTTGAATATTACCTGGTTTTGGATAATTTTTAATTGCTGAGAGGTTTTCTGGAGGTGGCTGGACACCACTTTCGGAAATTTGATACCCTAGGAATTTTATGACCGGCACCCCCAAAACACATTTAGCAGCATTGATAATTAACCCATATTTGTCCAGGCGAGCAAACAAGGCTCTCAGGTGAGCTTTGTGATCGGTTTCATTGATAGATGCAACAAGAATGTCGTCGAGATATGCTGACGCAAATGGCAAATCCTGAAGAACCTCATCCATAAAACGCTGGAACGTTTGTCCAGCATTCCTGAGGCCAAACGGCATGACGAGGAACTCAAATAAACCAAATGGAGTAGCCACTGCCGTCTTATGCACGTCAGCTGGGGCCACCGGGATTTGGTAAAAAGCCTTTTTTAGATCTATGGTGCTAAAGATACGATTACCGGTGAGCCCCAGCGCCATGTCCTGGATGTGTGGGACAGGATATCTGTCCGGCAGGGTGATGGAATTAAGACGGGTGTACACCCCGCACAGGCGCCACGCCCCCACCCCACTTGGCACAAGGTGTATCGGGGATGAGAAATTGGATTTCGATTGACGCACGAGACCTTGCTTCACCATGTCGAAGATTTGCTGCTTTGCGGCAGCCTTCTTATCCGGCCTGAGCCGTCTTGGTTTGCTGAAGCAAGGGGGGCCAGATGTGACGATATGGTGTACCGTCGCATGGTGGAGCTCAGTCGGTTTTCTGAGCAGCGGGCGAGTGATGGAGGGGAATTCCGCTTCTATATCGAAGAAAAGTGCCCCCTGCACTGCACTGATCGACAGCGTGTTTGGGCCCGGCACGCCCTTTTTAGAAAACACACCTGTGCGGGCGTCGATGAGACATGCATTTTGCACATCGATCCACACGCTTTGGTGGAACAGGTAATCTGCTCCCAGGACAGCATGTGGTACATCTGCCACGATGAACTTCCACTTCCGGGGGCAGCCCACCCCCAAGCTCACGTGAAGCACTCGCGTGCCGTAAGCTGCGATGATGCCACCTCCCAAAGCCTGGAGGCGGTGGGCGGATACTTGTGTATCCGTTGGACCCTTGGGTAGGAGAGATACATCCGCTCCCGGGTCGATCAGGAAACTTAAGCGGGATTTCACATCGGCTATGAAGATCCGACGTGATGGAGCGTCGTCAGTGACCGCGGCAACTGACAACGCTGTCAGTTTTTTGCGAACTGACACGGACGTCCCCCTTTAGCCTTTACACATGATGTCGCCAGCTCACCGTGCTTGTTGTGAATCCAACACCAATCCGAACGCTTCGGTTTGGCCGGGGGTCTCGGTGCTGCAGGCGGAGCCGGGCTGCGGGTGCGCGATAGCCTGGTTCCCGTGGGGGCAGCTGCCACCGCGAGGGCTAGCTGCTGCATGGTTTTGTTCATGTCGGACAGCAGAGACGCTATATCTGGCTGGTTGTGATTTTCCAGCTGGTCCTGTGCCCGGTACGGCGCCGGTGATGGGGACCGCCGTGGTGTGCTAGATCTGTTACGTGAGTGTGGGCGATACGATGCCGCCGCAATGGAGCTCTCACCCACTGTGTGCACCTCTGACCAGTCATCGAAAATCGTATCCGCCATCTTTGCCACAGTGTCGAGTGACCCGGGCACAGTAAGGACGGCGGCTCTCATTTCTAACGGCAGAGCGCGAATGAACGCTGATCTAACCAGCGGCTCGTGGACCACTCCGTCAGCTAAGTCTTGCATAGCACGAAGAACTGCTGAAGGACGGCGGTTGCCGATGGGGCCGAAAGACATCAGCTGTTTCACCCTGTCATCAACACTTGACCGAAATCTAGCTAGCAAAGCCTGCTTGGCCTGCTCGTACTGATCCAAGGTGGTTGTTGGATCTTGGTACGGGGCAATCACCTCTAGAGCTGCCGGCGAGTCCATCAGATGGTGGGCCAGGAGGCGGAAGAGGCGGTGTTGGGAGGTCATGTGGACATCCGCCGCGTATCCCTCAAGCAAACCAAGCCACAACTTCGGGTTGTGCTCATTGAATTGCGGAAGGGACCCACGGAACACATGCGTGTCGTGGTGTGGGTGGGGTGGCGGATGAGCTCCTCCCGTCGGCGAACCCGCAGCGGCCTGGTGCTGGGTGGGGGCGACAGCCACCTGATTAGGCGGTGTAGCCGAACCCTGCCCTGGCTGGATAGTGCCACCTGAAGGTGGTGCTACGAGTCCAAGGGCTGCGATTTGGTCAGCCACCATTTGCTTAACCAACGCGAGAATCGCCGGATCAGTAATGGTGGCTGGAGGGGCAGGCGGATTCTGTTCCCCTGAAGAGGATTGATGACCAACGTTTTGATCGGGCATCGCTGTTTTATGCGGCCTGGACCCACGAATTTGCGGTGGAAGTTGCGTGTGGATAACGGTAACGTTGGGGTCCTGTGCCTGCTGGCGTGTGATCATTCGCTTTCAGTGCTCGGGCGAGAACAAAGGAATGCACGGTAGTGAGGGCCACAAGGTGTCGGAACAGTGTTCACGAGTTAACAGTGGCGCTTCACAACGGCCGTATAGAACGGGCGAATGTCTCTTTATTATGATCGGTTAGTTTACACTATAACTCACTCGGACGTCGAGGTGGAAACTCGGGCTGTTGTCTTTGTTTGCGGCAATGGCGGCATCAGCGTGGAGGCACCAACGTCTTTGTTCACTTTTCCGAAACGGGTTTTAAACTTATTTAAAAAATTTCGGAATCGCGTCTGAGTCACCAATGAGGAGTGTTAATAAACAACAAACGACGAATATTGGTGTTCAACATTTATTGCATGAATCGGAGACTTAGCGGAATACGATACAGGAGCAATTGCATATGGACACCTTCAATGTCGAAGATCTGAACAAGAGTGAAGATAGCGCGTGAGGAACCCGTGCTCCCGCTCCCGTAGGATGGGCCGATAGTTTACATCGGTCAGACCCGATAGTTGTCATGACAACCAAACATCGGGTCGCCCCAAGAGCAAGCATTGAAATTGCTGAAATATTTGGCTAATTTTAAGTTTGAATGTTTTAGGCCAAATATATTTATTTTCAAGTATGGTTTAATACCTAGTAAGATTTAATTTTGTTTTATGTTTGCTGGAATATAAACGGTTGCATGTATTTTGACTGAATTGATCTATTTTTTTTCAAGATCGCCAATTTTCCTTTAAGAATTTTTCGTTTGGCAATCTGTTAAAGCTGGGATTGGTCGTGCTATCCGTCTTCGGTCTCTCTTTCGGACCATTCATTTTAAATGTGAGTGTTCTAAAACGTTTTGCGCGAATTGCAACGATTCAGTTTTTAGAATGATGCTCTCATTATTTCACTTTTTCTCGCCAGGGTCAAGTCGGTCAGGTTCTGACTCGCCTGTTTCCGTTTAAACGAGGACTGACGCATGCGTATTGGGCTCCCAATTTCTGGGCGCTCTACAACTGCGCCGACAAGTTTTTAGCCGTGGCGGGTGAGTAGACGAACTAGGAAAATCAGGGATTCGGCGATTTGGTTTTTTAAATTTTGGTGGAGTGCCTGACGCGTGCTTTTTGTTTAGGGACCAAGCTGAATCTGTTCGACGTTGCCGTCAATGCCAGCGCCTCCATGTCCACCCGTGGTCTGGTGGCTGAGTACAAGCATGCCGTGCTGCCCTCTATCGCCCCATCGATAACGGTGGCCCTCTCTGTCCTTTCAATGCTGGTAGGATTATTTTTTTTTCGAATGTCTCTTGATAGCACTGTGCCACTAGATATGTGGTTCGTATTTTTAGTTTCTTACTGCATCAAATTATGGACTTTATTTTCTTCTTCAAATGTGAGGCGTTTTTTTTGTGCTATTTTATACACTTCGCGGTTTTTGTTGCACTGAAATGCTGATGTATACCATGCCTATTCTATAACGAGATAGTGTGTTAGCACAAAATATTAGTAATATATTAATAATAAATTGTAGTTGTTTAAAAACGTGATAGTTGCATAGTCATAGGTTCTAAAAACCAGACCTATGAAGCATGGTTAGTTGTCGCCACGGAATGGTAAATGTAAAATAAAACACCATTAGACTAGTCCGCGGCTCTGTCAGCCATCTGTGATGGTTTTTGGACAACTGTTTTATGTTTCTACGCATACGTAGCCTTGGATTTTATCAAAGATGAACATTTTAATCTGCTTGGATAAGTCATAATATCTTTGCAAATCGTCTCTTTCTACCCGTTTAGCCAAGTTTATACACGCTGTGGAAGTGGCCAAATAACCCGACGGAATTTCTGCGGACCTTGATTCTGTGCACCCTGGGCAGCTTCATGTTTGGTTGGCACGTGCATGAAAAGGCTATCCTCATGGTGATTCTTCCCTTCGGGTAAGCTCAATTGAGTTTTCGCCTGTTGTGGATTTTTTGAAAACTTGGTTTAGGTTAATATTTCGTATCTGGGCTGACTTGTTGTCGGCAATACAACATGCAATAACGACAGATTTGTTCCGTTCACAGTCTCCTTGCCATGCTGAGGGAGGCGGATGCCAAGACATTCTTGTTTCTAAGCACCATTGGCCACTTTTCGATCACACCCCTGCTTTTCAGGACAGCTGGTTAGTATGACACCTTTCCGATGATGTTGGGTTGCGCAAAAATTTTGCCAATCGATGAAACGAGTTCAATTTTCAGATCACTTATAACATTTTGTGTCTGATTTTGTTTTCCGGAAAAATATTGAGCCGCCTGTCAAACGATTTTCGTTGTATTTCTTCTTCAGAAACACCCACCAAACTTTTAATGGTCGCCCTATATTACTGCTACGCTGTCTACAGCTTCAAGCTAATTTATGGGTGAGTTGTAAATTTTTTTTATACATTTGTATACATTCCGTCCGCTGTGGCCGAGAGGTAGCGTGCTCGCTCACCAACCAGCGGATCTGAGTTCGATTCCCAGCGCAGCCGATCGTTTGATTGGCTCGTTATAGTGCGCGGGGGAAGACAATGGCAATCCACCTCTGTATTCTGCCAAAAAAATTCAGGGGGCTTCTGCTCCCTGAAGTCACCAGGTGTCGGGGGATCGAGGGTCGGGGCCAGGAGACGACATGAGCAACAACAATACATTCCCGGCGCGAAATTACAGTCTTGCTTTATTTTTCTTTCTTTTATTTTTCTTTCGAGCGAACCAGTCGTTACACGGCGGTTCGTTATTTTCTCTTTTCAAAGGGAAGCAAAGTTGTTAACCAAAAATTGTGTGCAAAAAAATGTGCAATTTCGTTTTTCGGAAATTTGCGAGCTAAATGTATTTTCGAAAATAATTAAATTTAGGACCTTTTTGGGTACGATTACAAAAATAAAAACGACTCGTCGTAGCCCTGCCAGTATTGCAACCGGCTGCGGTGCGGTGGTCCCGGATTCGATTCCCGCCGCGGGCTTTCGTTTTGTTTCATCTCTGAATACTGGTGAAAACGTGCCAATCAGATATTGCCATGCAATACAAGAGGTTGAGAATTCACTGCAGTGAGGGGAAGTAAAAAAAGGACCGGCAAAATTTTTTCCAACAAGATAAATACACAATTACAATTACATGACTACAGTGATTGTCAAAAAAAAAATAGTTGGCCAAATTACCCCGATCACAATTTTTACTGAAGCGTGTGCCCCCTTCTCCACCTACCCCATTAAAGCTCAACCTCGAAACCGTTCGCTCAGCAAGCCTTGCACGTCACATATCTGGCAGCGCTGCCGCTGGTGCAGGCGTACGTATCCGTGGTACATCCCTTTTTGGGTCTGGAGACCAAGTTGCCGTTCCTGCCGTTGATGCTGGTGTCGGTCTATTGCGCCCTGGGCGTAACCTACGTGTGGGTCCAACAAAACTGGATCGCCTGGACCGGCGACGGCACCCAGAGACGGGCGTTCGGCAGTCACGTTCCTTCCAAGCGGGCTTCGTCCGAGCGATACATCCGATAGAACAGGGAATCGGACGACCGCCCCTGCCTTTTTACGTGGCGTTTGTTTATGTAAAGCGTTTAAATTTTCTCAGTCTTGGCACAATGAAATGTTTCGCAAAATGACGGATGGAGTCAGTCGCCTTTTATATGAACAATAAAATAAATTTTGAATGGCCCTGTGACCACGTCGTGGCAGAAGAGCAGCAACTGATATGAGCAGAGCACCTTTATTCGGGATCTACAATAAAGCTTTTGCTTGAGAAATATTTGCTCGGCGAGAAACTTTTACGAAATTTTCAGGTGTAAATGAGTAATCGGAGTTTGCAGAAACTTGCTCGACAAACTTTTTTCTTCCCTTTTGGCTCGCGATTACTGATCGTCACGGAAACCGAGCAAAAGCTCTAATGTAAATCTCGCATTATTAATCGCCGTCGTCTTTTACATGGCCTACAAATTATTTTAATGCAGACTTAAGTATTTCATGAAAAAGTATTAACTTTGGAATAACGTTGTATTAACGTCGTTAGCGGCTCAGACAAACTCATCTTGCGATTCCCGACGCGGTCTCATATTCCAAGCTGAGTGCTTTCTTAAAAAGGTGTCTCCTCTATTTGTGTTTCTGTCGCGCGAGTAGGGGTAAAGAATCTCCTGCATTAAAAGAAAACAATTTTTTTTTGTTGAATGCCAATTTCGATACAGTTTGATGCTGTAAACCGTCATGTTGCTTCCTCTCCCATCCCCACTCCCTTTATGGTGCTTTTTGCAGAGTGCATAATTTATTATCAGTTTTAACTCGTGTTTTGTTTAAATTCCTTTTTCATAGTTTTTGCCAACTAACATTTTTTCGTCTCTGAAAAATATATATTTTATAGAAGTCTAAAACTAACTATATTATTGTCTAATTAGTCAATGACGAGTAGCCATATGGCGATGAGATTTAAAATAGCCCAATTTTTATTACATGTACTAGTCATGCTGACAACCCCGGTTGTTATTACATCGGTATAGTGACGATTTTTTCTCTGAGGCAAGACTTCTTCTCTTCTGGTTACAGTCATGGAGCTTATTCACGGAGTTTATTCAAAGATTTAAAGCTTTTTTTCTAAATCAATTTATTTTGACGCAGTTGTAACTTACAACTGCGTCTTGTAAGCAACTGACGATAATCGAAACCATGGTACCTTGGGCGTAGTCCTTTTTGTGCTATGCTTTGCAATTTTTCGTTGCATGTTTTTATTTCAACCAGTTTTATTTTACATTGGCACTTTTTATTTAATGAAAACAATATGTTTTAATCCATTTTGTTTGGCGGAAAAGCTTTTGTGAGTGAAATTGTAGCCTTTATAGTTTAGTGTCGCTTATTTTCTGCCATGCAAACATAACACTGCCACATTGTTATTTGGTGTTTTTAGTCGGTTAGATAGGGTAACCTCAGCGTAGACAGTATTGGTTTTTTTTTATAAGAGTACATTATTTGTTGCTCGATTTTTTTGTGTTTTTTATTACTTGTGTACATTTGCTTCATGTTCAATGGGACAGATTGTGTTCTCTGATCATTTGCAAGCGTAGTTTTTCGGGCATTTCAAATTTAGGTAACAAATAAACTTTCATTTATTTGCTATTTATTCAACATTTATTTCGGCGTACTCTCGCAATTTAAATTTCATTTCAAATTTAAATTCATGCTTCTTCTTCGCAGGTTCTTTGTGTCTAAATGTCTATAAATTTATTCATTTTTAAATAATTAATAGGGGGTTAGGACGTCTACAAGGCCTAGGCCTAGGCCCTCGTTGTAAACTGAGATTCTCGTTTGCTGTTTTATTTCGTGAGTTTTGCCAAAACCCAGTTCGTCTTTTTCCCGGCGCTGCACCGGACCTCGTCCCTCTCGTTTTATTCATTTTTAATTTGGCAAATTGTTAATATCTTATGCCATAAAAGTGTGCTTTCGTCGTAGCCCAGGTGGTTGAGCAACCGCCTGTTGTGCGGCAATCCCGGGTTCAATTCCCGGTTCAAGGTTCCAGTGAATATGACAGTTTAGTTCGGAATAGGTTACGGTATCCTATTCATTGTGGTGTCGTTCGAATATTTCAATTTATTTGGCCATTATTTTTTTAAAAATTGAACCATTTTATTGAGTTAAGTTTTTCACGTATCCAGGAATCGGGTACACACGCATACAAAATAGTTATACGATATATTCTTGTCGATATGTCAACAAAAGCACACAACATAGTCTAAATAGCACTAATAACGAATTTAAGATTGACACGCTACAACAAATTGTAACTATCTTGACAACTGACAGGCTAAAAATTAAACGATAATGTAATGCGACAATGCTGCAAACCGGAAGAAAGTGCTACTCTATGGTACCTCATTTAAATATTTGGGATGTTACCGTTGACGTAATCCCATATGATGTTTTTAATTACTGTATTTTCTGCGACGATAAAGACTAGAGAAAATATATTGTATGGCTTTTATGCTCATCTTTCGTCCGGAATTTGATGCAAATTTGCTTCCAAAGTGTTGGTGAAAATTGTACATGACAACAAATACTTGTATTTACGAATTAACATTTACCAGTTCTCTTTTAATCAAGTACACGACATGTGGAATGTTCAACATACGAATACGAAATTTCTAATCCCACTCCAAATATTCTCGGGTGTTGTGGCCACAACAATGTTCGCCTCTCGAGATAAAAGTTTTTCTTATTTTGCACGGTCAAGGTACACTAAACATGCAATTATTGGTGACTACGATTTTACAAATACGTTTTTTGATGATAAATATCGCATATAACGTAAATACATCTGTAGGTACACTCTTATAGGAAACCTTTGGTCGCTCGTTAAAAATAAGTGCAATATCACCTTGAATGCAATGAAATCCCATCTTTCACCAAGTCACCCTTAAATTATTTTCTTGGCAAAACCCTGTTGACTCTCCCGCAATAAATTACAATAGGGAAGGCGACTAATAAGGGTTGTATTTTTTTCTCCAACTTTTCCGCAATGGGGAAGTCTCTTCAAATTTGTATCGCAATCAAACACAAATATTAAGTTGCAGAATATAAACACATTAACAATGATGTGTTTCAATATGCTTAATTCCACTTTTTAGCTGAGTTATTACATTTTATAAACTGGCAGAGGGGAGGAGGGGGGCAAAACGATCCCTGATTGGTCCGCCATTTTGTGACGTCACAAGTGTGGATTGGCTTGGATTTTCTGTATGCAAGCTGCTAGTCTGAAGTGGTCTGATTACATGTTCATTTAATTTAATTTGTTATGGCTGAAAAAGGATACGAGAAGGCAAATTCCGGTAATTTGCCATATCTAAATATATTATCAGTGGTTTATTTTATAAGTTCTAGTGACAAGTTTGTAGGGGCTGAGCTGAGAGGTGTGAAGAATTTTCGGTAAGTAATAGGTTAGGTTTTCTTTGTATATTATTCAAATTTACGTTGGACAAATATTTGTCAAATTTGGAGAGATATGATGTTGACATCAGACGTTTTCGTATCGCCTAGCAGTAGACAATAAAGGCTTTTTGCGAATCAGTGCTTTAGATTTACATTTAGATGAAGTAATCGCCGCGCCGTACCATTCCGGCGATATGTTTGAAAGAGTGCTGATGACATATTCGATACAGTATTAATCTCTTTATTGCATGGCAACAAATAAACCTGGTAAGACATTTCTTCGCTCATAGAAATGGACAATTTGTCGCTTGGTCAGCCAAACGAAAGTATATCGTTAATGTTATGTCGGGCGTCGCCTAACCGTATTTTTACCAAACCACAACTCTTGCGTGCATTCCAAGCGACAAATTGTCCATTTCTATGAGCGAAGAAATGTCTTACCAGGTTTATTTGTTGCCATGCATTAAAGAGACGAGGTCTGGTGCACCGATCTTTTATTTTATTTTATAAGTTCTAGTGAAAATGCCCTGAAAAATGTGATTTATATGATCGATTAGACTAGACTGTGTTCAATATTGA
>JAUJYS010002840.1:0-14030 GCA_033995665.1 Melogona broelemanni | reverse complement strand
CTGCGCCGGGAATCGAACCCGGGACCATCCGCTTTGTAGTCGATGACCATAGCCACTGAACCACGGAGGCCGCACATATTTAATATATGTATAATACCTCTCTATTTGTCTTTTGATTTTATTCGTGCAGCAATTTTCGTTCAACCTGTGATACTAATACTAATACTAATCAGATGTGGGTATTTCGATTTCAGAATCTTCTGAATCAGTTGCGAGCGATTTACGATCTCATCATCCGGTTCCAAAATATCCAAGACGGGTTCACGGTTCTGGCGACGAACGAGCTCCAGCTTAGACGCGAATCCTTGCAAAGAATACAACAGAACACCGATAACGTGCGTATTGGTTTTTGAGTTGTGAATTCTCTTTGGCGGGCAAAAACTTTTCAGGGTTGGATTTACACGGTGTAGCGTTCGAATTTGTATTCAGTTATGGGTGTTTGAATGGTTACCAGAGTCCTGTGTAATCGGAAAATGAAGTTGTAAAAAAGAAGCAAGTACCACCATATGACCTTCCCTCCACCCCTCTAGGACGTGGACGGGTTCAGGAATTTTGAAGTCACAGAAATCCAAATTTGATGAACGAACATTTTTGTTATTTCGATTGTTTAGGCCCAGTGGGGAACCGGACAGACCGAGGCTCAAGCGGAGAAGAGGAGACAGTTGGAATTCATCAAGACTGATATCTCATCGACCAAGGCCCAGCTCAGGATCCTGTCGACCTCCTATCAGGTACGCTGATGAATGACGCATTACTTTTTTCGCTTTACTATATGCGGCTTTCCAATTTTATCCACTTGCACTTCTCGTTGTGACCCATTCGGTATTGCCAGACAGTATCCCTGCCGATTGTATTTAAACGTCAACTATTATTTTGCCTTATTTCAGGACATGGTGAAGAAATTTCTCCTCATGCTAACCAGTCACAGCGACGTCAGCCTGCAATTTCTCAGCTTCCGTCTCGACTTCAACGAGCACTATAAGAATCGCGATTCTCGTCTCCACATGCCGCTTACTTACCACCACCGGAGGCTGTCTTCCATTAATCTCCAAAAGAGCTGCTAAAAAAATCTCATCGACGGCGCGCCGTCGTTCCCAAAACGCCGTACTCGTACGAGGTATGCCATAACGCACCTTTCATTTTATTCATTCGCCAAGCACTCGTTCAGTTCCTCACCCTTATTATTTTCGTAATTATTATTTACGTCCCGTCATGTACATATATACGCAGTTTCAGTTTGAGATTCGATAAAATTACAAAGAAATGAAGATAGTAGAACGATTTACTATCTGCCAGAGATCAGCTTAGCTGTGAAGCAATACGGTTTCAATGCCAAATTATTTCAGTTCATGGCTCGGGCTGCTGCCACCTTGTTGTGAATGGAAACGAACATTAATTAGCCAAGCTGTTCTCCAATTTTACAACAACTTTTCAATTCCCTTGTTAATCGTAAATACATGTATATTGTAAAAAAATGTTTTTCGATTGTTTGTTCCCATAATTATTTTTGCTCGTTTATATAATTGACCATAAAACGAGGAGGTGCTCGAATGTTTCACTCAAGCTTTTAATTTGCTAATAGTTGTTTTTTTATTAATATTATTCATATACCCGTTGGCCTGTTACTATAAGTAAATTGAAGTACATAAGGGGATGATATTTAATTTGTTTATCGTAAAAGATCATAGAGATTATTCAATGTGTCATTTCAAAGGTATTTAATTCTGCACGTCCACGAATAATTCGGGGTGCTTACATTTATTAACATCGCCATCTACATAACCAGATATTAACAAATTTCCACAATGCTAGTTTAAAATACGAAAATGGAGCGTAGTCTCGAGAGTATGACGGCGAAATGTTCTAATGTAATTTTACGTCATATAAGTTAGAGTAGTAGCTATATTTGAACCTATTTGTTGTTCACCGCCAATGGGCTGTTCTAGTTAAAATAAAATTGGATTCGTGCGCCAATCGTAAATGTAGTTCATCAGTTCCGCCACTAGGAGCATACTAACTCTCATGCAAGATCACAGCGCCTCTAGTGAACAACTGATGAAACCTGTTTTCGATGGACGCCTCAAGACTCAGTAACTTAAAAGCACGCGCAAATTTTGCCAAATTTTGTTAACCTAATTTTAACTTATATGATCTCTACACCCATCACCCAGTTAATAGATCGCACTGCTATTTAGCGCAATTTCTTGTTAATTAATATTGATACGAGCCCATCTATGCGAATTTTTTAGTGAGATGGTACAAATGGTACGATCCTAGTACCGCTTATTTTATGAGATCATAAAATTAGTGATACTAGGATCGTACCATTTATTTTATTTTTCGAGTGAATCGATATAACCGTTGTTCGTTAAACCAAGAACGTCAAACCAGTAAAGATATCATGTGTTAAAATATACGAGATAAATGTTAATTCTATTTGGTGTATTATACTGCAAAAGATGTTTTAACCTCTGGTACGCACATTGAGATACATCGATATATTTTTAAAAAAGACTCACATTTATTGTTGTTTGAGCGGTATATGATACAATGTACAGTGTGTATGTATGTGTGTGTTTGGCCATGCCATTAAAATGTATTTATAATTATTAAAGTCAATTTTCCCCCCGTCTCTTATAGTGTCTCGTGGGGTACATCTAAATAAAATTGACCATCACTGTTAATTCGAACGAGCGTAACAAATGAATTCCTTTTTTTTCCTTTAAAAAGCACGATCATTTTGAATTCACGTACCTAATTTTGGCCTCTTCTGTGATGACGTGAATAAATGTGCCTGCAAAATCAAGAGCGAAATACGATCAGAAAAAAAATATAAAATTATATAAACATGAGATAAAGCAGTTCGATGTGATGACAAACAGCAAACAAATTAAAACCTCTACTGAAGATTCGCTTAGTCACAAGGAACAGCATAACTATTTAAACTGCTGAATATTTGCTTGGTCACAATGAAACGCGTACAGAAGACCTTGGGTGATTTTGAACAATTGTTAATTTTAATTATAATTTCGTTGTGATACTGTCAAGTCATTATTTTCGACACTGTTGCGTCATTTATAAATTATAAATTTGTCATTTGTTTAATTCATTCAATGAGAGATTCCAAAAGCTGACCTTTTGCCATTTTTCGATCAGGCGATCATACTCTTGTACATAGAAATGGAACACCTCCTCGCAATCCTTCCTGGCCTCGTGTTCCGGAGGGTTGTACAGTTCGCAGTTGGTCTTCACCTGCATCATGTCCACGTGGAACTCGGAGACGGTATGGTAGCACAGCGTCTGGTCAGTACGAAATCCCCAAAATAAAAAATGAATCCTTTGCACTCAGGGAAAATGAAAATCGAATATACGGTGGGACACCATTTGTTACCTCCAGTCTTGTCTTAATAGTCGAAAAATCCATTGGCATCTGAATGACTTGGTGATAACCCGGCGCCTCTTCAGCCGTTACTGAAAATTAAATATTTACAATACGCATTTCAACTAAATGGTAAATGGACGGACATGTTACATTGGTATTAGATTATACATTTATCTTCAACGCAGGTGCAGATTCAAGGCCATATGGTTCAAAAAAATTCATCAACAACGCCAACTTTGATTAAACCGCTTTTGAGTAGGGATTCGAAATAAGAATCTCAAGAGCCCAATTTTTCAACCAGGATGGATTTTAATATTCCGTTGGATTTTGTCCAGAAGAGAAAATTCGCAAGCTGAGACTGAGCTTTGAACCAAATGATGATACGAATCCATTAATGAGAAAATGCCAACTAACCTGGGTTAAGGAACCAATGCGATGCCCCGAGATCGCCTTTCATCTTACGAGCGCCGCGAAATTTCATGACCCGCAGCAGCAGTCTACGTTTTGACACACGAAATAAAAATGAGTTGGGACAAAGTAGCTTACACCTAATTATCTAAGTATGACAAATGCAGCTCTCGACAAAAAAACAATAAGAGCGTAGACTGAAATGCAGAACTCACCCCATGGTGGACCTCGCCCATCCAGACAAATGAGGAATATTGAGATTCTCTTCGGGCGAAGGAATGGGTGTGTGCTTACGTTTCCGCTTGCCGGGTACCATGGTGGGGGGCTGGAGCTGTTGCGACTCATCTGAAAATTGAAACTTAAGGTCAGACTACAACAAATATTCTTATCAATAAATAACCTATTAATATTCACAGAAATATTTTATATGATATACTAATACAACGAATAAAATTCTAAAAATTTAAAACACATATTAATATTATACCAATAAACTCATAAAATTCTACTAGTTCTCTACTTATCATATTTTCACAACTAAAAATAATCTCCTAATATACTGGTACAACTAGCATTCTTACAACTATTTCGCATTAAAATATAATTGACAATCATATTCAAAGCTGCCAAAGGCAACACATCAAAGATGCCTGGCCTATCTTAGCTCAATTTAGGTGAAGAAATGACTTGTAGTACAATGTCTCCCGGTGCCATTTACAGTGCGCGAAACTCATTAATGCAATCCCGATATGGGCCTCCCACATAAGTGTGTCGTCTACAACCATGCTGGAGAAACTTTGAAAACAGTCCACTTACCTGTCTGCTCAGCAGACGTGGAGGCCACCGACGATCCCTGCTCGTCGAACCCGGCGCCCTCCAGCACGGGAGTCGTCTGGATCTCACCCTGTTCGAAAGAGACGAGAAATCAGTCCCGAAGGCACACGCGTTATAAAATCGCAGTCTTGTCTTGTCGCGTCAACTCACCTTGACAACCTGCACGTCGAAGACCAGTAGCGCAGTGGCACTCTCCGCCACGATCGTATCCGCCGTTGCCAGGTCGGTGCCACCGGCGGTCACGTCGACCAGAGGGTGAGGCGCCCACTCGGTGTTGTAAGCGAAGGTGTGCTCAGCACTCTCCTCAATCACCGCCGAGTCGGTCACCACAAACATACTCGAATCTGTTGGGATAAAAACACGGTATATACCTACAACTCTGATTCGTAGACACTTTCTATCCACTATTAGCTCAACAGGGAAAGACCGGAGATTTATTGGGATAGGGATACTACATGGTGAAGAGTGTCTACTTGATTTTCATTTCTAAATTCATGCCCAGAATTTAAAGTTAGTTCCACGCAAGAAATAGAAACAAACAGCAGCTTACCAGCCACGAGCAAATCCGCCGTTGATTGCAGCGCTTCCTGTCCCGCATCACCAGAAGGCGCAGACGAAATCGACGGTGTCTCGCCACCCAAAAATCCCTGTCCGACCGCCTCGGAAACCTCAACCATCGCATCCACATTCGTCACCGTCCCCTCCATCACCTCTACACCGTCGTCAGCCGGCAAAAGGCCACCTTGTTCCAGCGACGCCGCAGCGGCGGCGGCCACGGCCACGCCGCCGTGTCGCTCCAGGTTGGCCAGTACCCGCTGCATTTCGGCGTCCAACTCTCCTTCCGCTCCTGCGCCTCCGGGCGAGGCCGGCACGGCGGGTTCGGGCGACAGCGGCCACTTCCAACGCCGCTCGCCCACCGCGTCCATCTCGCTGTCCAACTCCACCGTTACCACTGTTTCTTCCACGCCGGTGGTCATTCCGTCGTCTGCGAAGGTGACCTCATCCACGAACACCAGTTGGTCAGCCGGTACCTGTTCAACGGTCTCTGATTCGACAACCGGTGTCTCGTCCGCCAGGTGGTGAGCCAATTCAAGGTGGTGGGTGAATTCGAACGGCGCGCCCGGCAGCACTTCCACGGTGACATTGGGGTTACTTCCTGTGAAAGGATCCTCGTTTCCGTCAGCTTCCTCACCGTGTTCGACGGCGGGCATCTCGACCATCAGGTATTCCTGGGTTGGATCAGCCATCGTGATAGACTCAAGAATGAAACGAGTTCAACACCCGACGCAGTGATGAACAGGAGATGGTCGGGATCTTCTGACACCGTCACATTATCAACGGCCTCTGCTATGGGACCCTCAGCTGACAGAGAGGTGGTCGGATCGCTCCCCACACCATCTGTCGGTGGTTCGACAACCAATTCGCCTTGCTGGAACTCCTCCTCGCCCGTCACTTGGGGCGCTGCCTCCGTCAATAACTCCCGAACCGCGTCGGTCAATACCAGATTACCGACGACTTCATCAACCCCGCTAGATGGCACCACGGGTGTTGGCGAGCTCAAAAATGCGATCCCGACCTCCTCCGCGGATGGCAATTTGACTACGGTCTCAGTGGTGTGGCTTGACGATGGCTTCTTCCGCATAGCAGAGTCTTCCCGACTGTAAGTGGCTAGACGAAAGGGCAACTTGGGTCCGGTCTCCAGTGGTAACTCAGTGGTGATGACGCTGATGCTGGTAGGTGGTGCTGTTGCCGTTTCTGCAAGTTGGGTGGTAGGTACGCCGGAAGCGGCTGAGCTTCCTTGCTGTGAGGGAATGCCTCCATTGGCGGTACTGACGACAGCTTTAGGCTGAGTAGGTTTGGTACCACGATCGATTGTGGTGCTCGTAGTGAGCTTATAGGTAAGGACTGGGGTCTTAGTCACTGCGACTACGGTAGCCTCGCCGGTGGAGCCGGGTCGAAGGCATACTGGAGTGGTTGTCTGTTGGGGCTGGGCAGTGGCCTCGGAATTGGTTGACGAGCCAGCTGTCCCGAGAGCATCTGGAAAAAATATATATACCGGTATGTATATGTATATATATATAAAGTCGTAAACAATTACAGGCAGCGCAGTTAAAAATGTAAAATGACAATATATCTACGAGTGGCCATCGTGAATTGAAGCTAATACAAAATTAAAATGGGCCCATGGAGTCACTGAACAAAAAATGACAGAGTTCATTACACAGCGTAAAATGAATGAAATAAATTATCTGAAACATGCCAAAACACGAAACAACTTATTGCCTTCGTCATAACTCTGAATTAGAAATAAAAATTATTTTTTATCTTACAAACATCCGAAGAATGTTTTCAGTGGATTGCAAGTTAATTAAATTAAACGGTTTTGATCAGTAACACCACAACAACTACACTGCCGATATAACCATAAACTGATAATGCAACACGCATAGTAACTTCATCCGTTTATCAAAATACTGCAGCTGAGTCAAGGTAATTTGAAGAAAAGAAATACGTACCTAGCTTCACTGGTGGGCCACCCGGCTTTCTAGCAGTCAATTGGTCGCCGGTGGCACGGAAGAGACCGGTGCTGGGGTCCAACTCGCCGCTTTCTTCCGGTTTGGTCATGAGATCCACGTCCACCTTCTTGGGGGCGGGCGTCGCCAGCGAGGGCATGGAGAGGACGGGGACAGTGACGTTCAGTCCCGGGGGTAGAATGGTCGACACGGTGTGGGTTGAGTCTGCTTGCACAGTGCTTACCCCTTCAATTTTGGTCACAGGCGCTAGCTATAAAAAAAGAGAGACGGTTTGTTTCTTGACCTGCAAAGTGTGCATATATTATGCGCATATAGAAACTGACCAATACTGACTCATATTTTTTTTTCAAATAAACCACAAAACCACAGACAGGCGGTAATAATAATTGGGAAAACTAACCTTGTCCTGAGGCTCGTTAGTTAGCAAAACGACAGGCTCCGAACTGGCGCTGGCAACCACCTCCATTTGCTTCAATAAAAGAGACAAAAAGTATATTTCAAAAATCTATAGTTTCCATTTTATCATAAATAGTTTAAAGTGAATGAAACAATATGCTCAAAATTCCACTGTTATTTCACTACAAGTTAAAAAAAAAATTCAATGTTAACACATATCTTATAGATGAGCCCTGATGATTAATTTAAATTAATTTTAAGGAATATTTATCGGAAAATGTGTGCAGCGCCATTAAGTCACATATATGTACCGGAAGTCAACATAAATTAACTTGCCACTGTGCACTGTGTGTGAAACGGGGAAGATATTTCCACTGCGTTGCAAAATAATTAAATAGAAACTCGGCTACACACCCAAATAACCATTCCCAATATCAAATAAAAATGAACTACCTGCTCAACAGCTACATCCGTTGCCACACCAGTTTTAACGTCAGTCGAATTGACCGGCACAGAAGTGATCTGCAAGCCAGATTGTTGGAACAGGTTGAGCGTCTCAGCGCTGAGTTTGCCCGCGTCGGAGACCAATCCATGCGAATCTTCTACGGGAGAAACATCAACACAAATCAATATACAGGACCTACATTTAATCTTTTGTTTTTCAAAAAAAAAAAATAAAAAAAATTTCAATAAGAAAGAAAAAAAAACGAATCGCCGAACGAGACATACGCATTTCCACAATCTGAGCGTCCTCGATGTCAAAGGGCAAATTAATCTGCTGGAGGTTCACAGATGGCGACCGGCTAAATCAACGAAAAAATTGAAATCATCCAGAGATCAGTAACAAGCGACACCATGGAGAATAGATAATTTGAATAGTCAACTTACAACCGACCTGCTGCCTTTAGCGGACGACGGGTTAACCATCACCGGCGGTTTCGGTTCACTTTTGGGTGGAACGGGCGTTGTCGAATTGCCCGACTTGCAGCCGGTCACTATTTCCACGAACAAAAATAAATGAAATATTAAGTTCATCTCACGCCATTATGACATGACTCCTGACATGATGAGAGGGGGAAGACACATTTAAAAGATGTATTTTATATTTTGAATAACACAATCTGGAGAATCATGCGAACAAATTAAAAAACTGGAAATGTTACATTAATAAAACAGAAAAAATAATACCTGGTGGAACTCGAGTGGGAACCTCCGACGGGGTTTGCGGCGGGGGCGGCAAGCCGGCACTAATTTTAGGCGGCTGACTCACAACCGTTTCCACCGACACCGCTTCAGCCGTCGCCGTGTCTCCAATAATTCCGGCTGCCTGCAGAATATCGGCCAAGACAGTACTTTGCTTCGGCACCTGTGGTTCCGAAAACGAGGAAATTATATTAAAAAACACAATAAGTCATACCACACGGACACCAGTCAAAAACTAAAAAAAAATAAAAATTCTCGACGAAATTACCTTGTCCTCGTAAGTTAACGTGGTTCCGGAAGTAGTCTTGAGAACAGTCTGCGCCGCAGCCGAAAGTGAAGAGGCGGACACGGTGATAGTATTGCCTGAGGTCGTGTGGCTCATCAGATGAGCTTTCTGAACTACAATCACGTTCGGCTTTCCGCCTTCGCATGTCAACAATAAGAAAATCAATTATTAGGGCAGCACCAACAAGGACGGATGACGCTCGATAGATCATACAAGGTTTGAGCACCTGACACTTATTCACGGAATTTTTAGGTGAGAAAATGAACCATAAGCTGGTGGGCTTCTGTCCAAAAAAAATATATATATACCGGGCAATTTTGCAGCGCCTTCAATGCGCATGAAATTTGAAAACAAGGTGTACGTTAACATATACGCCAAGTACCAAGAGAATCGGTCAAGATTTTGCGGGGATGAGAAAAAAATTATTTTGGCTCCAATTTTATTAGCCTCCCTGTACAAACGCAATATAGATCCACCATCAGCGAGATGCATTTTTTTAAAATCGCGCACCGACTACTAGATAAATTCATATTAGAAATGAAGCTGTCGTCATGTGACCTCCAGTAATATTTCAATCTAGCCAGATTATCGAAACTGTTGCTCAAATTAACTATTACATAAGTATTGTGTATATTACCGGATCCCGGTAGAGACATGGCTGGCGACATCTTAACAAGCGCGGCATGCTTCCCCTTCGGACCGACGGACACGAACGTGGGCGTTCCGCTGGCCTTGCTCATGGTCAGCGTGGTGGGCGCCATCAGCTTGCCGGTGGATGCCTGGGTGGTCAGCACGTTGACCAACCTGGTGGCGGACTGCGAACCTAAACAGAAAATCACCGTCGTTTTCAATCACGTTTCACTCACGGCTTTCGATCACGGGTTACGTTTTCACCAGTAGACCAGGATCGAATAAACGAGAGCCTGCGCCAGGAATTGAACCTGGGACCGCCCACACCGCAGTCGGTTGCAATACCGAATGGGCTAGACGAGTCACACATCATAAAAAATGAATCTTTATAAATGGACATTTTTTAGTGAATTGTAAGGGTTGCTGGCATTTGTGGATTAAATTTCACTAAAATTCGGTCGTCTTTATTTCTTTTTTAAATGATTCCTGAACCTTAATTTATAAACTCTCGTAAATTTATTATAATTGAAAATGAGGTATCAAAGTACGCCGCTGTGCCCCACGGAACCACAACACGACCCTTGCTGCCGTCCAATAAATTTCTTAGCATGAAACTCACCTAAAAAACACAACAAAAAATAAATCAACATCGGAAACTCACTTTGAGTCAGAGCGCTCTTGGTAACGACCACAATAGGAGGACCCGAGCCGCCTATGGATTTGGGAATCAGTTTGGCCCCGGCCGGCAGTGGCAAAGACTGGGTGATGAATTTCTGACCTGCCAAACGACAAAATAGAACGTCACAGCCGGTTAAAAACGTGTAACTATCGCGTGGATCAAGGAATAAAACCGGATATATCAGCCAAATCAAAATTTCGACTTGCCTTCCGGTTTGAAGTGAATGGAGGAAGGCTTGACCATTCCGGCCGATGCCTTGATCTGCACGGTCTGGCTGGTGGTGGGGGACTGCGTGGTGACGGGAACCAAAATCCGCTTGGGACCACCTTTTGCGTTTTGTACTGAGAAATAAAGAGGAACTACATTGACCATTGCTGTTAATATTCGCTGATGATAACTAAAAATTATTACTTGAAAAAATTATTCCAAACCAAAATAAAAATCTGACGGATTTTAAATAATTTACCTTGCGCTTTGCTACCCTGCAGCGGTGTCATTTTCACCGCCGACGTCGCGGCCGTTGCAACGGGCCTAGCTGTAACTCCGGAACCGATAGTGGTGGTGGTGTTGGTGGTCGGAGGAACGGGCGTGGGAAACGACGGCGGGAACGTCGAGCCGTCTAACGGCGACGAGGCAGCGGAGTTGGAGGCCGAAGTGGCGGTGGTGGCCGAGGAGGGCGTTACGTGCGCGGTGGACTTGCCACCAGTGGGCTGAGTGGCGCTCAGGGTGCTGCCGCCGGTGGTTACAGTCTTGACCACTGGCACGGGGAGGCCTAACGAGCGCTGGAGGAGGCTGGAGGGTAGGTTGGAGCCCGGAGTGGACAACAGGATGACCTAACAATGAAATAAACATTGTTTCATTTTTGTTTTTAATCGGAATGCGAATCAACGACTAATAAATATGTCGAACTATCAATTCTTTATTAAAACGTAGAAATAATAAACAGTGTACTATTAAAAAATAAAACATAGAAAAAGAAAAGCGCGGAAGCAGCACGCATTATTATTTAAGGTAAGCGAGCACGCTACCTCTCGGCCATATACGGATGTACTTTACGAGTATGTTTTTTTACTAGGGTCCCAAAATTAAAAGCGTATAAAAAAACTTCAAAAATTACCATTTTGTTAAGAATATTCCCTTGATTTCCATATTTTTAGGAAATTCTCAGACTTTCCCTGACCAAAATACCCGGAATCAAATAACAATTTTTGTTAAAAACTGGCCGGTGCCAGGAATCGAACCTAGAGTCGGTACTCCTTAGGGATATACGCCACAAGTGAGCTTGGTGGCGGAAACGCCGGTATGCTCCAACCAAGAATTTGATTTACAAAAACTCCAAAACAATATTCGAGACAATATTTCTCGTGACATACCTTCTGTGGTGGACCAGAGGCCGTGGAGGTGGTCGACATTTTCGGGCTGCTCGTCGGCAGGGCAAACTGCATCGGGGCGCCACCTAGCGATCGTGCCGGGGGCGGCGGAAGTGCGCCGCTCTTGGCCAGCGCCCCCTGGGGGTGGGGATTGGGCACCTGGTGCTGAGCGGCCTTCTGGTCTGCGGTGGCTGCTTGCGTGTCGGCGGTGGACGACCGGCGGTACCGTCGACCCCTGTCACCCTCTGGAAAAAGATAATCAGTTCCATTATAAAAATTATAGTATTATTACAGTAATATAATTATATTATACGACGTCTAGGATAGTAAATGTAAACCAACAACGGGCACAGGCAGAAGTCTAGGCAACAGTACTAAAAAACCCGATTAGGATATCGACGATAAAAGACGTCTTTGAGCTAAAACGAGTAGGAGAGCATGTTCCGGTACAGCGCCGGACCTGGCTACACTTGGATTTGAATCGCGCACACTTTGACTTCTGTAAAACTCACTACACCTTCTCAACGACTCACTCAACTGCATTTACATCAGAATACCTCTCAACACTCCAATCGGCGTGCGCGCTGGAATAGCCACATTGCCCGATGGGCCGACAGAGGCGACGGCCATCTCCGAAGTGGCAGCCTGGGAACCACCGGGAGCTCGACTCGTAGCGCTCTCCCTGGTGGTGCCGCTCCTGAGTGGCAGGTATCGTATCTGCTGGGCGAAGATCTCGTCTGGCGTTGGCATAGGAGTGGCCGCGTGGGGAGTGTCCCGCTCAGTCTTCAGGACATCTTGAGCGGAAGTGCTGCCGACGCTTTTCGGAATGGGCTCGACGCTCTTAGCGGTGCTGGCGTCCATGGTCAACGCCGGTGAGCTGAAGGATGGTTCTAAACGGATGAGGAAATAGTGATGAAAAATATGTATTACACTGCATTAATTTTAGCATGCACTGCACTAAATTATTTTTTAGCATGCACTGCCCTAACGTATATTAACGTATTTTTTTTTTCGATAGGACATTCCAACAGGAGATTCTATACCGATCTAATCGCTTGAGCAATTGTGGAGAGGTTCATTTTCATCAGTTACTCGGGATCGAATAACGAAAGTCAGGGCGGGGAACGGAACCCGGGATCGCCGCACACCTGGCGGATGCTCAACCACTTAACTATTGAAATGACCCTAAAAAACAATATTGAGAGATTTGTCTCTCAATATTATTTTTATATTACAATTTAAGCAAAAAAAAAAATGAACAAATGAATACACATCTTTTTATCAATTCCGCATTCATGCTTGCCGCAGTCATTTTTTCTTTAATTTGAATTAAACTTTGCAAAAGTACAAAAGCACGGCGAAGTCGAGTGTAGTTAAAATGCAATTAACACACTTATTCACCGTCATCATTGTTGCAAATTTGAACCAACGATGATGGTGGTTAAGCGTGTTTTAGTCTAACAATTCAAAAGTTCAATTTAATCTTTAACCTTCAACCTTTCTAACTAGAGTTGCTTTCTCCCGTTTTAGGTTTTCGATTTAATCATTTCAGAATTTTAAATTGAGGAAATATTTTATGTTCACGCGTTCACTTTCACAGCCATAAGACAATGTGCAGTCGTCACGTCTGTCTCACCTCGCTTGCTGGTGGTAGCGGCCGGCATCGGCAAGAGGGCGTTTTGGGTGGCCAACACTTCGGCCGCTCGGTCGGCCAGTACGGTGAAAGCCGTCTGCGGCACCAGACGAGGCATGAGCGGCACGAGCCGGCGCCCTTCCGTCGCCCATTCAGACGACACGGAGCAGTTGTATAGCCTGAAATTGGACCAAGAGCACTGCCGTCACAAACGATGGTTTGGTGGAAACTGAAGGCGACATAAAGGTTAGCAATGTTCGGTAAAAACTTCGGAACGTCGAATTTTTAAAGATCTAGGTCAGAAGCCCAGGCTAGCCTACAATTATTAGGTCATCTCTCCCCAGGGCTTGGGGGAGTTGTAAATGTAGTGTCGTAGTAGAAAATATTAGTAGTTATAAAAATAGGACGTCTTAGTATACTGGTCATTTCACCACCGTCATAGGTCCCTCAGGGACTGCCTGACGGTACATATTGTGATTGGTGGTGGGCCAACATCATTATTAGTTGGAGAACTTACTGGTAGGCAATTGTACATAGGCGCTCGTCGTTGACCGCTCGACGAACCTCGGCTTTATGTCGTTCGACGGGGATTCTAAATGCGGAGAAGAATAATCATAAAGTATGGTTGGTAAGAGTAAATCGTTTTTTTTTTTTTTTTTTTTTTTTTAAAAAACC
>JAUJYS010002839.1:0-14032 GCA_033995665.1 Melogona broelemanni | reverse complement strand
TTTACCTACGCTCCACAGTCGATACCGTATTTTCTGGTCGCTCATTAGGGTAAACAGGACATTTACCGAATTTTCTTTACCGATCACTGTAGTGAAATATCCCAAATCTACCTTGTGTTTCTATGGCAATATACCAATATGAGTGAGGGGTATTTTCACTGTTACCCCGAAAACCAATAAAAGAGAGTCCGCGCCGGGGAATCGAACCCGGGACCGTCTCACCACAGCCGGTCACTATATACCGACTGGGCTATACGACCGACGTAATTTTGTATGAAACCCCTTTTTGGCGACTCTCATTTATCATTCTTCATTTTCGAGAAAAAATCTTCCTCTAATCTATTTTTGCGCTGTTGACAAAGTTATTTATGCGACAAGTCTAATTTGACGTTAGACTGACAATTATAAATGCGCATTTTCATTATGGCCTAATAATATGAATGGGGATCATGTTCATCGATGGCATAACAAATTGCGCACTCTCGTTCTAATGCGGTTCGGTTGACCAATAGAAAAAGTGGAAAACCGCATTGAGACATTTGTGATAACTTCATAGCACTTTGTTGCCCAGTGGCGCAACTGGCGTACGCGTTTCGTATACGGAGCGACCCTAGCGGCTTTCTTCGGCACTAACCGTGAAACTTTTTCGCAGAAGAAAGATATTAATCACGCTAGGACCGTGCTTGCGCGACTCGTTTATAACTGTATTCGCGGCTGGTACCCTGGCTTCTTCGGGAATGTTTAAATTAATTTATCACTGTCAAGGAGGAAAGCGCATCGGATATTTAGCTAGGGAAAAAAGCCAATCAAGCCTTCGAGATTGCTCTTAGGAATTAATATGAATTTTTACACGGTCCAGCGCCCGGGCACCCTGGCGGCATTAACTACAAATTGGAAACGGTGGTGAGGTGAGGGGGGGAGGGAAGGAGTGAGAGCAGGAAAGGGGCGTGGCCACGTTTCGTGTAAGTCGTGACGTCACGCGCGTGACGTTTTAGCCGAGAGTTAGCGCTGCAGCGATTGAGAGAGACCTTCTTCGCACGTTTACCCGAGGCATTGACATTGACGTAACGTGAAAATAACGCATGCGGCTCTGGCGCAGCGCTTTCGCTGATCGTAATCTGGTAATGACAATCTGTTGTTTGTTGGTTGGTCAGTGTGTTTTCTTTTTCTGCGTTTGTTTGCTGCGTGTGTGTGTGGGGGGGGGGGGCAGGAAAATTCCATCTTGATTCGCCTTATCATGAACTTGTTGATTGGATTTCAGAGTGTCCACCAGAGGAGCGAAGATTAAAAAAGAGCAAAAAAAAAACGAAGCGCATAGATTCTCATCGAGAACAACTCGTGGCTGGGTCTCAATTTTCGACGCAACTCTAAAATTGAGTGCAAAATCACGAACGCTGTGATTGGCTGAAAAACGAAACCGTCATTAAATCCATTCACAGCGTTCTTGAGTTTGAGCTCGATTTTTGAGTTGCGTCTAAAGTCGAGGCCCTGGCTCAATGGGATTTTCCTCGAGTTTGTTTCAATGGGCTCCCGTTAGTGAAAGCGCTTTAGCTTTTTTTTTTTTACTGATCTATGCATCATTGAAAATTTGATTTCAAGCTCTGTAACTACGGACGATAAGATCTACAAATTTTCTTGAATTCACGGGACATTAAAAATTTATAATTAAACCTCAAATAAATAGTGAATTGCATTGTTCTAAACCTTTTAGGAATTGAGATACAATCACGTTCAATCTCTTTCACATCCTAAACGCCCTTTTAAACCTTTTGGTAGTTTTTAACCACTTTGGTTTGATGATGGTCCATCACCTTATCAAGAAATCGAGGATTTTTCTTCCGTCTCACTTTTTTTAGAAGGAAAAAAAAAAATCTAGGGTTCTTGTAAGTGACTCTCGCCGTCCGCGCCAATTATAAAGAAAAACACCGACTTTGGGGGGCCCTCTCTAACTCAAGCCAAGATTGTCGACAAATCTCTAGCTTTTACCGGCTTAACTGAAGTGGGTGGCCGAAATGTTGGCAGGTTACTTAGCTTACTTAACTTCCCCGAAAAATGCCTCTCCGGCTCTCTTTTTGCGGCTGAACTTCAGCGGTCTCATTGTGGACAAGTTGAAGTAGTAGGGGGTACCCGGCGCGCTCTTATTGTACGTGTGGTGGCGGAACGGTGGGGTTCATATATATTTAATATCTAATGTGACGAGAAAATGGGGGTACTTAAGACGCGAACGCTGAAAGATGCATGTGACCTTTGGCGAAAGAGCTCCTATAGAAAAATGCGCCATCTCCATCGAACAAGCTTTACAATTATTACGGGGACGCTTCACCCTCCTCCCCACGACATGCCATTCCCAATACCCCCATATTCGAGTATATTTCTCCTGATACCATGGGCATTGGGAAATAGAATAATAAAGTGACTTTCGTTTATTTAAATTCCTAATAATGTGGCAATTAAATTCATCAGTTACATTAGTGGAAGATTTTGAATGATTGTTTACTCGGTATTCGTCTCCTGCGTGCTCCTGTACAAATTGTGATCAATTGCGATACGTTGAGATAAATTGAGCTACCTCAAAATAGATTAAGGTAAATATTAAGTTATATTCGTAATAAAATAAAAATGGAGATGAATTTAGATAATTGTGATACATTGAGCTAATTGCGATAAATTGAGAAAGTCATTTGAAGGAGCTAAGGAGATGAGAGTAGCCTGAGAGTAGTCTGTTCAGTTTGACCGGTAAAAATTTCTATTGGAATCCGGCCTTTGTGATACTTGAAGAAACTAGAATTTATTATTTTTTTACTCCAAAATTTCAACTATATTTATGGTCCACCTTTTAAAGTGAAACGTTTGATATAAAAAAAGAATAAAAGCTTACAAATTGGGCTCGGGTCTCTGTAGGATGTACGCTCTACGCTCTCATCTCTCTAATAGCCGACTAGTCAGTTGGTGACGTTTTACCCCTCCGACATGATGGATTGGAAATTAACAATTACTGTCCAACCGTTCAAGCGCGTCTGTGTGTTCGCCATGTGGGAATCGGTAAACGCGAATGATCCACCAACCAAGTGCTATCGTATCTACACACGGCAGTTGGCGGAAAAGTAAACAGAAATTGCTAAATGGTAATTGATATTAATATACCCGAAACGTCAGTTTTAACTTCTGAATGGCGATGCCACTATCCATTGCCCCCTCGACCACCTTTAAAGTGTGTTTTTTCTTTAACCTTTAATTCTTGATATGCTGGAATGAAAAGGGGGAGGTTGTCTCAAAGATCATGTTAGTGTTTATTTATAGCGTAAAGCACTTTGCAGGTGGAGTGGTATGGTGAACTTATTGCGTGCGTTTCAATGGACGCGGAGTTATTGAAAAAGACACAGTTCAGAGTGGGTTCAGAGTAACTTTTTGACAGTTGCGTCCGTGAATTGTCCCAACGACATACTACAGTGGCAGACACCCATGCCACATACCCAGATCATACCTATAACTTGACTGGGTTTTTTTCTTCCGAATTTGACCACGCAAATGCATTCTGCAAACTGAAGAATTCCCCGAACCCTACGATCGATATGCCCCACTTTATTTCAGGCCCATCTCGAATTGAGTTCAAATTTATCGTCCTCTTGAGGTTCGGTCACCGACGTTCAGTAAGTCCACCTAAAGGTGGATAGAGGAATTCTGTGGCGAATATAATTTAGAACCCGGGATCTCAGGAGGATCGATTGCTCGTTAGAAATAACCATGATCAGGTAAGCAGCGCCATCTGAAACGGTACGCCGATTGCATTCTCCCGAGACCCCGGGATACCTCGATCAGCCATCCCCGCTCGGCTATATTTATCGAACGGCATTTGCAATTCCGCACCCCTCAATGATCGTAGGCACGTATATAGGCCTTAACGTCTTCCGTGTGTGCAAAAGATGATGATTACCCTACGCGGGTGCAGGCTTCAGTGATAATAGAGGCAGCTCGTAACAGTCCCCCCCCCCCCCCTATCTTCTCCTCCTCTTCAATATTCAACAAGTCACGACTTCATCCACGACTGAATAACCATCGGCGAAATTTCAGACCACTTCCGTTGTCCACTCTTCCCAAAACTCTCGTCCACCTGTTGGCCGCTAAAGCTTCTTCCCATGCCCCTTTGCGGTGGTGGTTTCACCGAGGTCTCCCCCTCCCATTTTTTCCTCCGTCCGTTGGACCATGCAGTTCTTCAAGCCATTGCGGTAGGGTCACTCGTTCTGGAACAGAAAACAAGTCTTGTTTACGTAATGACCGGAGGAACTCAGAAGGAATTTGGCTAAAAATGCGTGGCGGTGTGACAATTTTGGAATTTTATTCTACCTCCGGAATTTCTTGAACGAAAGATATTCGTCGTGTGCACACGCCTTCCTTCGAAATGGAATTAAATGCCTGGACGTTGTCCGGTGCTCGTTTTAACTCTCCTAGACTAGACTAGGTCGCCCCCTGGGGGCATGTAAATTTCTCGGCGCGGGTTTTCTTTTACAGATAATTCTGTATTCGATTCCGGAGTACTGGTGTAAACATGCCCCTCACACCTTGTCTAAGCAACACGAGGGGTACAAATCAGTAAATATACATGTAATAATCGTGGTAAACATAGGATATTGTGACTGGTTATTTGACCCCAGTCAGAAGCCCTGTAATTTGCCCTGACAACTATCTGCTTGGATACGTCAAAATATCCTTGCAAATCGTTTTTTAAAGAATATTGCCTAAACTGCACATGATAAATTCATAATTGCCACTATCGCCAGTTGTCATCAGTGACGTCATTTGGAACTGAATGATACGACAACACGCATGGCGAGCAGCCAATAGTACTGACGTGGACACAAATCACACAATAGCTATCAAATATGCCTTCAGAGCGTATATGTATTGGTAAACGTCGCCAAGATTATTTTAATTTTGCAACACTGATTGCAGGCATTAAAATCATTATCGTCTGCCCACATTTGGGCGTATACCTAGGCGAGGACGATGCCCAGAGACGACAGGCATCATCCTCAAATTGTTTTATTAGCGACCGAATCGATTGCCAGGCACGATTGTATACACAGTGTATAGCGGCGCATTATTAGATGATAAAAATAGCCAGCGTGGTTGGGAATAATAAAAATGAGCGGCGTGATACTGGTTCGTAACCTCCTGACGCACCGGGCCTTACACTCAGGCACTTTTCGCGGCCATTTCTGACTGCAAGATGCCAGAAACCAAGAAAGGTGGCTAACGTGCGCCACCTACAAGTATTTACAGGGGTTGGACAAAATAATGAAAACAGATCTGCTTGTGCACCTTTTAGAGCAGTTTCCATTATTTTGTTCAACCCCTGTAGGTTGCATCGGAAATGTGAAATCCCAATTTTGCATACATGTGTACGAGTTTTGAGTAATTCGAATTGGCACTCATAGAAGCGAATCCGTCTGTTTTCATTTTTATTTTCATGATTTTTTTTTCTGCCTGAAATTAAAAAATAAATAATATAAAAATAAATAATATAAAGAAAAAAAAATTAAAAAATAATATTTTTATTGCATGTAATTAATAAATAAGACGGTCGGTCGTAATTAGGACGGTCGCATTTAGTTTGTGTATTATTATATTATACCGGAAAAATAAGCGATTTTCTTCGCAACCTTATGATACGGGTCTCACGAGAGAATGTGGTGGCCTATCCCCGGGGAAAGATAATCGGCATATCAAACCGGGCCATCTAGTCGCATAATAAATCTCGTGAGAAGAAAAAACGCGCGTCGCTGCAAACGGCAGTTATTGTTCCGTGCGTGCTAATTGTCAAATTATTGTCATAAATTCTATAAATGGCAGCGTTCTCTGCAGACAAATTATTTCAATAAATAAGCGCCTGGTGGGCCCAAGTCTCAACGCACGTAGTCTCGCCTAGGTGTGTGGCATATCAAGGGTTCTTTTTTCTTTTATTTTATTTACTCGTGTTTTGCCCTCTGTTCAACTACGTTGTTCGGTGCGTTCCAATAAAATTCCTTGTATACAGGATTGTAAAAATAATTGCCGCCCCTGAGCCATAAGGAAAGACCAATGTTCTGATCCAATATCTACTAGACATTCTGCGCTGCCCACGTTTCATTGCAAGTAAATATTACACGCAAAGCCTGTTATACAAGCTCTTCTGTAGGTGGTTTGCGTAAAAACAACTTCCTATGATGCCGATGTTTTGTTATCGATATCGATCCGAGGTAATTCGAGGTTCGCAAAGTAAATAAAATATTGCCGAAACAATTGTTTAAATTTTAACTATTAAAAACTGTTCAGATTAGGCTTGTTGGACTACTATGTAAAATTCTAAAATTTAGATTATTTTCTTTCATTTTTTTTCATTTAATATTTGCAGATTTTTGCAGATTGATTTGCAAATTTTACAGGTATTTGCAGATTAAAAAAAAAAAAATAATAAAGAAAAATCTACATTGTAAAACGCCGAAAACTGTACTAACAATAGGACAGTATTTAATTTATTTATTGCATGCATGATGTATCAGTATTTATACGTTGCAATCAATCCGAATCAGTTCTATGCTTCTAAACTATTAACAGCAACGCGATCACATGCTCACGTGCAAGAGAAGTCAAACCCACCCGTGGACACAGTGTCCCGAGATTCCGGCTCTATTTGCATCCCTAAACACGCCGCCGAGGTTTATCCTGTTTTCTGGTGCGCTGTGTTTGTCGACAGGTAAACCTTTTGCGGCATCGGTCTTTTTACACCCACTCCTCCCACCTACTGCACTACATCCCCCTTACCTGGATCTCCCATGTGTTGTTTTCCTTACCGCGGTGACCCGGTCTCGCCGACCTTTATTGTTTCCCGTTAACGAGCCTTTAAAATTGCCTCTATATGCGGTGTTTGGTCAGGATAAACAGCGTTCGTGCAAACATATTAGCTTCGACAAATGCGAGCGCGGTAAAATGCCATTGTACGTTTGGAAATTGCTTGTGTACATTTTCTATATACACGATTATGTAAACAGGCGACAAAAGTTGGGCAATGCGGGTTGAGGAAGGATTCTTGTAGGAGAAGCCATATTATTCAGGTATATCGTCTGCTTAGAATATTTCATCGAAAAGATTTCAGATTTAAACATTTGTGTAAAAAAAAATATACGCCGAGATAGATGTTTAATTCAATTTAAAATACTGATTATGTCAATAAAATCGGTAAAATAAAGTCCGATAGTATTCACTATTATCTGTCAATTACAGAGGAAACAAAAACACGAGATTCAGGCGGTGATGTTCGTTGGTGAATAAAATGAAAACAACGAAAGAGCATCACCGCCGAAAGCTCGTGTTTTTGTAAAATAAATCCTCTGTACCTGACGGATTAAAAG
This sequence comes from Melogona broelemanni, assembly GCA_033995665.1. Lineage (NCBI taxonomy): Eukaryota > Metazoa > Arthropoda > Diplopoda > Chordeumatida > Chordeumatidae > Melogona > Melogona broelemanni. Next base: position 6,644 of record JAUJYS010002839.1, on the reverse strand, counting down.
TGTCTTACTATCGAACTTTAAATCGATGATTTTATTTACGTTTAATCAGTTTTTCTCAAAAAATAAATATTATGTGCGAAGTGTGAAATCATCTCATCATTGGGCTTTGATGTAGAAGATAGCAGCACCATCTATTGAGAAAAGGTGACATTGAAATGAAAGTGGCCATTTTGTCCTATTGCCCTTCTGAAACCCACATCGGATACGTGGCGCAACCGAATCCTTGTTCGTTTTCCTCCATTTTGCACCTGCGACCCCAAAAAAAAAACTTAAGAAAATTCTCCGTGTTAGTATATCGAAACGTGTTCTTCAGTTCTCTCTAAACCACTGTTGTCAAAGCAAGTTAACCGCATTTTCTAGTTGTTGACTTTAGACACACTGCAATACCTATTGTACACAGTGTATGCAGTCGAGTAGATTCTGTGGAGGTGTGGGGGGTGTCCTCATCATCATTCACCGTGGTCATGGTTTGTTTATCCCCCATTTGGTTCTCACACATTTCGTAGGTCAATATGCTGGGAGTCAACTTAGCGGCGGCGATTAACATCGTCTTAATTGAATTGCCGGAGTTTGGCTATCCCTTAATCTATCTGCAATATGACCACAATAACAACACTCGTAAATAATAGTTTAGTTAATAATAAAAATTTTAATGATTTTAATGAGGAGGTATTAATAATTATTAACTAATTAAGAAAAGCCGAAATAATACGAAAAACATAAAAGTTTTAGGCGATTATTTAAAAAATTATTTTAAAAGTATTTTAAATTAATCCTGATTGAAATTCAATATCAATAATTGTTTATTAACACTCGGAATTACTGACAGTCAGAACATTGCTTACGTGCAATTGGGACCACGACAACGGCGTCATCTGGTGGCAAATACGCGCACGTATGAAGCTTTTCCATCACTCTTATATCGGCGAATCGACACCAATGGCGACAATTGCATCCTACCATGACACGAAATGTGCGCCACCGTGTGATAAAGCGCGGCGTGTTTTTTGGGGGCATTTTTTCAAGGCGTTAGCAAATCACCTCTTTCTTGTTACTTATTTTACCATTAACATGACGTGCTTAGTTGAAAGTTGGCGGCACTTTTTCCTCACTTAAAATGAGTGCCGACAATGGCGAGACATTCACACAAGAAATGACTGTGAAGTTATCGGCCAATTTCCTCTCTGAGACTCGTTCTGCAAATGTGATTTTTTGGCGCTGCACGCTGCTGTTGAACAATTTCGTAGAAAAATCAGACAATAAAAAATGGTATTTTTTTATTTGTCGACTAATCCCGACGTTGCTAAATATACGTTGACGCGTTGGCTGATTTCCGAACAAAAAAAAAAAAAAAACTTCTAATCGTTTTTTATTATCTTATCCAAAATATCATCCGTGTGGCTTATATACGTAATGCCTTTTTTCCACAATTCTTTTAGGGACGGCGCAAGGCTTTTAATTATGCTTTCGCCTATTTGTATGTACCATATTTTTTCTCGTTATTAATGGTTCTGTTCTGCCTATTCACTCCCATATGATAATAAAGTTGTTGCAGTTAGCATCGTACGGCTGGTATTCAATATTGCTTTGCCGTTCTTATTGATTTTCTCGTTGTCCTCTATTAAAAAAAAATATCTTGCACTTTGGTTGCTAGTTTGATTTTAAAGGATTAAATTAGCAATTATTCTTAATATTAGTAATATTTATATTTAAGATTATTCTTAACGCGAAAGTGAACATAATCCTACTACAAATGACAAACGGTATATTCGTAAGTTCATTCGAAAAGCAGAAGAAATATACGATACAATAAGATTATTCGATAAGATTATTTTTATAAGCTATACAATCGCATTTTTATTAGGTTCAATATTAATTCCGTATTCTTTCCTTTTCGTCGTCCTATTAGGTTTCTGCCAGCGATGCCGACTGCGGAGTCAACGGCAAAGTGAACTACACCCTGGGCGAGATTCCCGGCAAGAAGTTGGAGTTCTTCATGAACCCGTTGACCGGTGAACTGTGCATTCAGGGGCCGCTGGACCACGAGACCAGGAGCATCTACGAGTTTCCCGTCGTAGCCACCGACAGAGGTAAATACGCGCGTCCAGCGCTCTACATCTTACGTATTTCGTTGGCCGAATCAAACACTACATCCATGTATCAATTGAGCGCGCTTGCTCATGTGGTATCTGGACATCGTTGGGCGTAAAATAAAGGAATTCGAATTGATTTTCGTCATTTTCACGTTGATCTTGTCTTAAATTATAATTGTAAATACAATATGTAGCCGCAAGCAGTTCCGAGAGGTCATCAGGCGATGGCCAAATGACCAGTTAAGGGCGAAGGTGTCCTATTCTACAGCAACATGCTCAGTATTTGAGACTTAATTGTAGGACAGTTCCACTGCCGGCATACTCTTGGGAAATAGTCAGACTTAAATCGTAGTACAAATTATGAAATATAATCGACTCTTATTTATTAAAAAATATTTATTATTCAATTTATTCAATTATTATAAAAAAAAAATATGTCGACTTTTGCTGTATTACTATTCGAGTTCGCCATTGCTTTAAGCATTGGTACATTCCTGCCGCTTAACTACCGCCCTTTAACTACCTACATTTCTATGTATTGATATCCTAAGCAATTTTACTGTAATATCATATAGGAAATAGTTAGTGGAGAAAAAAATTCAACTTTTTCGACATATTCTTTTACCTTTATCGTCTTACTTAAGGCATTCCTGACCACCGCCGACCTTCTATCTCAGCATTTATCTATAAATTTCTGGCTCAGTGTCAATGTACTTGGACAGTTCCGGGTCACCCACTCACGCTCGGACTGCAACTTTTTCGACCCGTTAGCAATTTCGCCCGCCTGCCCGCGCATATGTGCATTATCGCATAATCATCCCGAGACCCTTCGGTCCGAAACGCAACTTCGCGCTGATAAACATTATTAGACTACAACTGCTCTGCACGGCGGCCACCATTTGGCTAGTATACTACTGCGGAACTAATATTAAAAATAATTGTACATTTACCTACCACGAATGACCACAAGCATGGCCTTAACATCATCCGTGAATACGACAAATAAAGTGTCGTCTTGAAGCCCAGGACAGGACTGGGATAGACGACGACGGGAGCTGGCGAGACTCCAAGAATAAGCATAAATAGATTAAACCTTTGCAAAATATGCAATGTCGTTATGTGAACGAAATAAACCTTACCTTACGTTACTGCTCAATGATTTTAACAATTTTTGTTAACTTACATTCTCCGTATACGTATTTCGCCCCATTTCAGAGGTTCATCAGCAGAGCTATGCAAGTCAATATTAACTTTGGTGAAGAATGAGCAAAACCATTTCGTCACGTTGTCGATAGGTAGCGATAGGAATTATTTGGTAGTGGAGGCACTTAATCAGACACTAACGCCACCTGGCGTGCAGAGCAATCGTGATGGCGTAGGTAATAATAAACTTACCCACATAATATGAAAAATATTTAAGGTCACTATTTCGCGAAATCTACAGCCTACGCAGATGATCGCCTTATCGCTATTTAACTTACTCCAATATTGTGACTACTTCTGAAAATCCCATCAAACGTCCCATTAAACTTCTAAAATCCCATCGATTTGAGAAGTTTAAATCGTCGTCACAATTTTGAAACGATATTCTCAGGCAATTTTCTCAGGTGATCTTCTCAAAATCGATATTCTCAAATCCCCTGGATGGGATTGGAGAAGTTTTAATCGTCGACACAATTTTGCAGTTAGTTCAATAGCGGTAATTTGAGTAGACTTTCGATTTCGCGGCATATTGAGCTTAAATATTTTTACAAATATCTGCCATCGCGCTAGGTGAAAAAATAAACTCTTTTTCGAGCAATTCGCATGCCGCAACATTGTGTTGATAGCGCTGTTAAAAAAAATATATAATTTTGCGGTGTCACCTATGGCGTTCAAATACGATGGACGGGCAATGATCTCAGGAGGTCAGAATTTGCGCAAGTTTCAACCGTAACCGGCCAGCGCGCGAACGAAATACGTGTTGAATTAAGCTGAGTGCTGTTCCATGTTGTGATATTTCTTTTTTTTTTTTTTTTTTTTTTTGCCGATCGCCGAGAATCACCCCCCTCCTTGCTCTTTTCTCGACACGTCCGACTCTCTCTTTCCATCTAACTCTCTTGCTTGAAAAACGCGCACACCCCCGCCCCATCCATCCCGGTTAAATTGCCGTACGCGCTTTCGCATGCACAGACCATTTGATTTCATTTTTTTGCGTGTATTTTTTTTCCATCCACCTTTTCTTCTTATATTGATGACTGCTTACACTTGTGTGCTACACCGCAAATCGAGGAGACCTAATTCTGCTCTCCAGAGGTGATTGGTTTAACAAATTTTAAGTGGTCTCAAATTATTTTGCCTGCTATTTCGGGGGTTTCCGATTTTTGTTCGAGACGTTATCTTGCATTGTGAACAACATTACAAGATGCAGACATTTTCTAACTGTATATTGATCCGCTTCACGAATGATGCTAAGAAACATGCTTGTGATCATTCGTAGTAGATTTGTGTACAACTCGCGATGATACAAGATAACATCCTTACCAAAGATTCAGAATTTTCCCCTGAGTCTTCCCCTGAGCACTTCAAACTCGTGAAAAGAAAACAATAAGGTCTCCGAACATTAAAAAAAATATATTCTAAATTTAGAAATAATTTTAGTATCTTACGCCTCAGAGGAATTAAAATTATTCTGCGCTTTATTTAATTGTGTAGTACTTCCGTGGTACTTGTTCAAACACCAGTGAGGAGTCACTGAGGACAGACGATGGATTAAGCCGCCGCGATTTGCTGTGCAGACACAATTTTGTAATGGTCGCCCATTCTATATTTATTACGCTTCGTCGATATCCAAAGTCTGCATTGTTATTATTGGTTGCGTATCTTTATCACTATCATTATACAACATTTGTGTGTTCTAAGTGTGCGACGCCCCCAGTACAAATGGTGAAGTGTGATTGATGTGCGCGCATGCGCCGTGCTTCTCCGCAATGTTACCCCCGTACACTTTGCCAGGACATTGAAGAGTAATTGCGGTTGAACTTATCCTCAACTCTGGCACTGCCGATGGAAAAATATTAAATTCCCACCTGACCTATCACAGGAAAGAAAGGAAATCGTTGCGTATAGAAAGTTAGGACATCGAATAGCATAGTAGAACTTGCGAATTTATTTTTTGCCAATCGCTGTTGAGATTCTGTATCCCTCGTGTTGCTATGGCAATGTCTAAGGGGGGGGGCACATTTTCACCAGTGCCCCGGGATCGAATAGACGAGAGCCCCCGTCGGGGTTTGAACCCAGGACTGCCACAACATTGAATGTTGTGGGTATCAATGAATGATTTTATATTTAAAAAAAATAATAATACTTTTAATTCTGTTCTAATATCAAGGTATTGACGAAAGTAAAAAGAATGTTCTCTCATAATTTTGAAATGCATCGCAACATATCATTAATTAATCCTTTAAACGAGAGTTTGCCAGACTCTGTTCGTCTTTTATTCTCGACTCACTTTCGGTAGAACTCGCTTCCTCAGTTAAGATAAAAAGGATATTGCAAAGTGAGGGCGGTTACACGGATAGATTGTTGTCCCCATCCAATTCCGTTTTTTGGCAATTATTTTGGGTTGTCTGGTTGCTGTGAGCCGAAGGATATTATCTCAGCTTTATTACCCCCCTTACCAGCGATCAGTAAACACCCATACCCAGTAAACAGCGATCAGCGTCATAAAAAACAATGAATTATTGACCCGTGTCGGCTCCCACATTAGGACGCCGCTAGTCTTACGAGTGTCATTATATTCAGCCGAACAATATCATTAGCGATTATTATATTTGCGCTCCGAAAGTGGCGGCTGCGGCTGATTTTGGGAAGGGGCGCGCCCGACCACTGGAGATTAAGAAATTAAGCGAACCTTTTTTTTGGGCACGTTTTACGTGCGAGCTTCCAAACGGCTGAGCCAAATCAAACAATCAGGGGAGAGAGTGGGGGAATTGAGAATTGGCACTCGCATTTACCGTGAGATGCGTTAGTTTTAAGCGAATTTTCCTGTCGCTATTGCCCTTTCCTTTTCCTATTGAAAACGTTAGTGCAAAACAACATTTTGCCATTTTTACTTTTCTTTAAAGTTTTTAACTGTAGTGATTAGTCAAAATAATTTACAAGAAAAAGTTGACGTAATCCAAGCAGATTGAATTGTTCACCTCAGATATACCGGTAATCTTTTAGTTATTTACGGGTAGAAACAATAACATATATGAGCTATTTGTGTGTTAAAATGTTTCTACGATTAATTAAGATAACTTACTTTACCCGACAAAGCCAGTCGGAACATTATTTCTGCATATCTTCAAACGTAAGAAATTAATGAGATTGTGGTAACTACATTCTACAACCCGAAGTTCTGCGCCAGTATAACTACCAAGTGTGGTTATACGAAACAATACTGCTTACGATTAACTTGCGACTTTTATTATTTTTATTTTTATAATTCACCGGAGCGCCTAGTGCACTACAGGAATACTGCACCCTCGTGTCTCTTTGGAGATATGTGAGGGGCAGGGAAGGGAAGGG
>JAUJYS010002838.1:0-14033 GCA_033995665.1 Melogona broelemanni | reverse complement strand
ATCTCCATAGAGACACGAGGGTGCAGTAGTCCTGTGGTGCACTAGGCGCTACGGTGACTTTAAAAAAAAAAAATAAATAAATAAATAAATAATCGTTTTGCGAAACCGTTGTGGGGTGACCAATCATAGTAGACGAAGGCTAACAATAAATTAGTTACAATGAAAAACAGCTTTTCTCAAGATTTAGTGGGTCTCAATTCTATTAAAAAATCTTTAAAAAAACGCTACTTGTAAATTAACTGCGCCCTATTTATTGATCTCAATTGCCTAACCATGGATTCGAGATTCAAATCATTCACCTTTTTGTTCACAATTTTTTGAAAACTCCTCAAGTTCACTCGTGGACCCCAAGAGGACACATGATTTAGAAACGACCCCACCCTCTGTATCAAGATGCCAATTTGAAAACAAAATTCATAACTTCCGTCAATGCGCATCCTTTGCCCATGATGCAAAATATCAACCTTCCCACACCGAAGATGATGACTGGTTCTTGACAATAGGATTTCCGTTTGACACTCAAGTGATTTCAATCGTCGATAAACGCGCGCACCAAATTGCCACAACACGCGTTGAACCACGCCCGAATTAATCCGCGAACCGAATCGAACGCATCTTGCTGGTTGGCGGTACAACACCACATCCACCAACAACGCACCGAGAGCGCTTTACCCCCATCCTCCCCGCCAACACGCCAGTGACGCCACCCAATTGGCCGCCGCCATTCCGGTTGATTTTGAAAGTTAATGACGAGCATAATGATGGGGCCTGCTCGATTAGAGGAGGCAGCGATACACACGCGATGCGGGCACAAGAGGTCATGCAGAAGATTGGCCGACTCACCGCCACTCGTCCCACCCACGCAAAATATCATCCTCCCAATCACTCCACCACTGCCGCCTCCAGCTGTATCAAATACCAATACTATCAATATGCATTATCACCTACAGACCATGTTTAAGACTCGACGCAAATATTTAGTCACCTCTTCCTAACTTTTCGAATCATCGCACCAAATACGGAACAAAATAGGTTGATTGCATCTGTTGAATTTAATTTAAGAAAACTGTGCCGCCATTTTTACAACTGGTAACTGGCTTTATAATATTTCGAACATACGAGTATAAGACTATTTTAAACCACATTTTATACTATTTTCATCAAAGTTGTTCATGAAAAGTAATCGTAAGCAATCATTATTTGGTAAAATGGTTGCACGAGAGGCCTACGGGAGTTTATTTTTAAATGTGTATGGCAATATTATTCAAATTCAGAGATTGCCGCAAACTCAATGTCTACGTTCTGCAGTATTAGTGGTCATCATCTTAAAAAATTCCGATTGATGTCGCCTGAAGAAAACTTGAAACTAAATATAAAAGTTCACGTGTCTTTCATAAATCAAGATAACATTGGTGATCACAAATTAGTCAAAAACGACCAAAGCTATACTACAAAGTAAAATTACAATTTGTGTTCGATAGTGAGTTGGCATTTAAGATAAGAGCAGACAGAATCAAGCGTCATGCTGCTAGTCGTACATCTGTAAGAGCGCGGGGTGCATCTTCGATTCGGCACGAGAACCGAAGGCAACGCCCCCCACAATCTGTAATCACAGACGGTTGGAGGCAAAAGGGTTGATGAAGGGGGTCGCGTTATTTCGCTCGGCCAGGCGTGCAAGGGAAGTGAGTTGCGATGTCAGACGCCTAAAAATTTGTATTTTTTTATTTTTATTTTTTTTGTATTACACATGTATTTTTTTTTTTAAATGTGCACATGGCATCCTTGAGTCGAAAAAAAAAAGATCCTCTAAAAAATTAGCAAACAAGCGTGCACTCACTAAAATAAATCCGTACCTGAGCACTTTCTTCAAACGTGTACTTTTTTTTACAGCGTTTGTAAATCCTAAAGGTCATACTGAATCAAGTTAAACGTAGTCTAGAAAACCGCAAATCACAAGTTATTGAACAACGGCTGATAAATAATAAATAATAATCGACAAGAATTTAGAATAAACTATAAAATGAAAACTCTTGTCTGACTCGTGAGCTAAGCTTGCCAGCGCCTCTACTCAAAAAACCCGTCCAGGATCTAAAATTTATTTCTTATTTTTTTTTTCTCAATCTATAATTTATTTCCGCATAATGCTGGAAATTACAAGCTGAAAGAAAATAAATGTAAAAATTTGTAAACCAAAATTAAATTTACAATCAATTCGCCGATCAACATTTGGTTATGTCGGATGCCCGTCGGACGTGTTACGGTGAACAATATAGGAATGAGGGGGGGGGTGGGGTGATGTGCTAGCACGCGCCGATACTCCACAACATCTACACCTTAGGGGCAACCAAAATTTCCATCCCCCTAACACACGCAAATAACACTTTTCGAAATGCAACCGATCCCCTCCCGGAAGTAAGCAGTCTCACTAACAAGGGTTATTCAAATTTCAATACACATTCAGACGAAAAAAAAGTTATAACCCTTTGCTTCATTTCCCCCTTCGGTCGCCATTACCGTAACTATGCTATTCCGCCAATTCAACCCTTTGCTTATTTCCTCCCCCCCAACCACCACCATCACACCAACATCGTCCGAACCCCTCTTCAGCAACAGGTCTGCCCGACCGCGTGCCAACAGTCATTTGTAAACGCCCCTCAAAAAGGAAAAGGGGTAAATAATATCAGACATCTTACGCCAAAATCGCGGCCCGCAAACACTCTTCACAACACGCACCGAACAACACTTCTATTGACGCCTGGTATTGTGTGCCGCAAAGTCGCGGCGCGCGGTCTCAAAGGGTGATTTTTTTGGCCGATAGAAACGAGTTTAAGTCGATCTAAGAAAAAAACAAGCCCCTCAACAATCAAATCAAATTGATAGGGCGGTGGGGGAAAATGAAGTATAAGGAAGGGTTATAGGAAGGGTTAAAGAAAGGAAGGGTTAAAAGAAGACGGCAGTGACTTGGGCATCATGCTGTTTGTGTACATCGTGTCGCTCGAAGGGAGAGACACGGTAAACAGGGTTGCACGGAAACCCTCGCTCGTCTACAGATCTGGGCCAACTGGGTGGAAACTCGGGCAATCATACAATCGAGTTCGTTTAAGTCACACGTATATATCGCTTTTGAGGCAGGCTCGTGTTTCCCATGGGTTGGTTTCCATTGGAGTGGTTGTAGGTATTTTTTTTTTTCTTTTCTCAGGCGTTCGCCAAATCGCGCGTGCCAAAACTGGTCCACAACCACACGGAGAGCATCGGAACCCCTTAAGTGGATCTTGGTGGTGACGCCAGTTGCGCCGATGTAAAACTACCTAGACGAAAGGGTTGCGAGAAGTTAGAAAAAGGGTAAGGGGGATCCGCAAAAAAAAAGAGTTAATGGCGAGTGGCAAAAAAATATTGTTGTCGAGGGGATGCAACGACAGTGTCAACGCCGGCAAGGTAGAAGAAAAAGGGTTAAGGGGGGGGGACATGGTTATATGGGGGGAGGGTGTATCGAATCTACGTGTTCGTATCAGGCGTGTGCCAATTTTTTTTTTTTTGGGAGCGAAAGGGTTGGCAGTATAGTCTGGTTCGAGAGACATGGCGCCGGTAAGAATGTATGGAGGGGTTTCAAGAGAAAGAAAAGTGTTGATAAAATAGGGATGCCCGTGTGGCGTGTTTTTTATCCTTAGGCGCATCCAATGGACTCAAATAATAAACGGCTGGACGACTCGTACATAGACGCGCATGCGACAACTTTGAATGTTAATGGGGTAGCGATCCGTTTTGATGAAGGAAAAAAAAAATGGTGTCACGGTATTTATGTTTGTCGCAGCCACACGGAACGCGTGCTAGCAGTAGTGTGTAGGCACAATAAGCGATCCGCCTGTTGGCGGCGGCCATTAAACAGCCGTGCCGGAAAATTTGCGCGATACGGATTGGTTGAGGTGTTTCACCACCTTTTCCACCTCGGTGGAAACCGATCTGGAACAAAAGGGGGACAATCATATGGCTACCGGAGTTGTATTGCGCCTTCGAAGGACTCGTACCGTATATAAAGACTGTTCACTCCGGTATACAAATATGAGCAAAAAAAATATTAAATCAAATTTATGTGTTTCACAAAAAAATACTTCGGTGGCAAAATTACATATTGCGTACAAATTATCATTAATAAATTGAACGTAATTGGTAATCGTAAAAATATACTGAAAACATAAACTTATAGGTCGTATTGTTGGAATTTCTAGTAAATGTCAAAATACTGTACTGGTTAATTCAGTGGTGTTGACCGTGTTGTCAAGATACAAGACAGACCCCTGCTGCCATCGTAAGCGCAAGAAAATGTAATATTGAAATGCCAAGAGCTAGTAAGCAGTAAGCCACACAGAGTTCATATGGAAGCTGTTTCGTTCCTCGAGAAGCGCTCTAGACTAGCGACTCATCTCGTTGGTTCACGCACTTCCGGTCTTCGGAGTTCGGATGTGTCGACGACATGCGAGTGCAAATCTAAACGACGAGACCGAACGACAGAACTACCACACGCCAATAAGCGCTCGCTCAGGTATATTATTTACTGCAATAGCTGTGGCCTCTTAAGACCAACGTCTACAGGTAGTGAAATATTTTTTAACTTTAAAATTATTTTTAATTAACGCCAAAATTATTTTTAATATAAATTTACTTCTGTATCTAGCTTACTTGGTGTTGCTATCTGCAACACGGATTTTTATTGTTTATTTGTACAGTTCAAATCGTTCAGAATGTTGAATCATTTGCGAATGGTGAATGAATATCAATCCCGTGGTAAATTAAATCTTAATTTCCACAATATTATTATTCCTGATCACTGTAGTGAATAGCACTACAGGAAGTTATTGTACCCCTCGTGTTGCTCGCTTAGAGGGCACGGCGTGGTCTCGGGATGATTCAAACACGCAATTGGCCGCTTCAACGCGATATTTGTGAACTCTCCTCATACACACAACACATACACCATTTAGAAGGATAAAAAAACGCATGCGCGGCGACATACACCAACGTCCGCCGCGCGTGCGCCGAGCTGTGAAAAAGGTGCATGCGTTGCAGCCTCATCTACCCCATTAATAGCCACAAATTGTCACCCGCTTCCTCTCAACTCCCCGTCACATATAAAACACTCATTTCGGAAACTGCAACACCAATCCCAACTACGAGTGCATGTGTACGCCGAGTGCGTGAAGGAGGGGGTGTGGGTGCAATTACGCGCCTTTATTATTTTTATACCTCTCCCCAGAAACCAACCATCCAAAACAAGGTGGTGGGCGGGCGCAGACATTTTTGCGGTTTTTTGTTGTCAACTCTTCTCAATAAATCTGTTTTTACGAACTCAAATAGAAACATAAAAATATAGAGCCGATCCTCTTAAGTTCCGAGCTCGTAAGTCCCCCCCCCCCCACCCAAAATAAACAATATAATTTTGTTTCCAGCGTCGTAGCCCAGTCGGCAGTTGCAGTGATTTATCAGTCAATCGATTGTGCTCATGGGTGTAGTATTAAATGTTGTTAATTTTCTGTCCCAGGCATCGTCTACACAATCGGTAGTGCAACCGATTTCGGTGCTACGGTCCCGAGTTCAATTCCCGATAAAAAATTTGGGCGTCTCGGCGCAAAGTGACGATAAAATAAAATTAGACCAATTACCTGTATTAGCTCGACTTAAAATTTGTTCTAAAATGCTTGAGACTTATACGTCGTTGTTTATGCGGCATGACGTATATTGCGTTACACTCAATTCATATTGCTGACATTTTAATCATCAATGATACAAAAGAAAAATGTAGATATTTAGTGCCGCGATCAGCAGCACCGAAATCTCGGTTCGTTTAATGACCGACATGGGTTTTATTTTTTAGCTCGTTTTTAAAGTGCTTTTCGAACTGTCTCAGGAGGATCCGGCTGTGAGCAAGCACGTTCGCACCGTCACATACACGGGACCAGTTTCTTGTAAACACATAAAGTTGTACGTTTACACAAAATAGGTCTCTATCCGCGCGTACGCGTGACACACAAATTGTGTTGTCGCTTAAACCACTCGTGCACAAACGTTCATTGAAGAAAACAGCGTCTGCCCAGGCCCATGTGGAACAGCGATGTTCAAATTTTGGCTCACGCCAACTCGAAAGCCAGACCAATGACGCCTAATGGGAACAGAAATGATTTTTTTTTTAAATCCAAGTTAATGAGACTCAAAATTGCACAATTATGACGTGCTCATTTCTATTCGTTTTGTTGGCAAGAGGGCTATTTAAATTTGAACGCCCCCTTTCGCTTAACGGCCCGGGCAGCACAATTGACTGGCTAATTGAGTTTATTAAACGTTCCCGAGCAATTGTGCAGATCCGCCACCGCAACCCTTTGTTCACTATATCGCGAATGCAAGCGGGTGCCCCGATGGTCTATAATTGGATCGACGGTGGTCTCGCGCAAAGTTTGACAGAAGTCTGGTTGGTCGCCATGAATGGGAATTTTAGAAAAACGTTTGATCGTTTAATAGAAGAATAGAATGTCTAATAAATTTTTCAAACATAAAAGGATATTTCAAATAAAATGCGAGCAGGAAATCTGAACATTTCTGAAATGAAATCATGTATGAATGGGATTCATGTCATTAGATCGAATTTAACAAAGTTTCGCAAAGGGTGCGCGTACATTGCAAACAAGCTAACTAACGCACCTAACCTACTATTAAAACATTCCGCGTGAGGCTAGCTGAATTTGTTGAATTCGATCACACGACCAATGATGAATGTAAAAGGGATAGCCTTTTCATATCAGTCTAGAAATCAGAATACAAATCAACGGGTAGTGGGTTCGAGCCCCAATCAGTTGACCAACGGACACGTAAATATGGAATTGAAAGGAGACATAAAATAAAGACGCTGGTATGCCCCTGCCAAAAACAAACCCAAATCAAAAAATATATAATAACTACTTCGTAATTTAAAGTGCACGATTTTATAATGAAAAACAGACGGTGACCGGACGACCGCCTCTCGTTTTTCGTTCTGGTAAATTCACGAGTCCCGTAAGTTATTTAACCGTCTGACATTATTCGTCCGTCGGCAACTTACCTACTAGACGGGGTGTTTACCCTCGCATAAATAACTCGCCCAACAAAAACGGACGGTGGGAGGGGGGCATTACAACCGACGCCCATAGAGCACAACAGAAGTGCTATATGACAGCAGCCAAAAATGCGAACAGATTCTGAACCCGGAGGAATAAAGGACAATGTAAACAGCAGCAGCAGGCTACGTACTGCCCGAGGGGGGTGGCTCGCGGAGGCAAAAACCAACAATCTGGGCACCTCGGGAGGTGACGGTGGCCTCCACATCAGCCTCCACCTGCAACTCCCCCCTCCCTTACCGCCTTATGTAAATCCCCTTTTTTATTCGATCCCCCTTACCACCAAAAACCCCCTATTTTTTCCTGACCCGTTCTTGCACCCAAACTATCCATGCATCCACCCACCCCCTAACCCCTCCATATTCGTTATAGGAATCCATAGTCGTTTTTGCCCCCACTCTCAATCCCAAACCCCTTACCGTTTCTTGCATCTCCCCTTCGATCGTCCATCCTCCCTGCCTCCCTTAGCCACCTCCTACCACCCCCATCTAGGCCAGCACACACGAGGTCCCTTTTTGTGTATTTCATAATCATTTCCATTGCACCCCCTTACCGTCCTCCCCTTCCCCCTAACGCGCGAGCAAAAAAGGATGAAGTGACATAACGATAACGAGAATTTGTGCTCTGGGTCCGCAAGCCGAGGGGGTTGTGTGTATGTGTGGGGGGAGGGGGTTCAGAGGGGTCCCGCGCGCAACTACGTGGACAAAAAGAGTGCGGACCGAGTTTAGCAACCGAACGGGACGATACTCATAGTGGAAGAGGACGGTGGAGTTGGGCGGCTACAAAAACGGGTACAGATAGTGGCGGTCTCTAGCGGAGTACGGCACTTGACCCGGTCCAATTGTCAATCGGGTTTGAGTCTGCGTGTTCTTGTGCTGTAGAAAATAGTTAGCGGGACTTATGCCAAAATATGGGCAAAGAGAATCCCCATAAGGTTGCTGTGCCGAATTTTGTGGTTGCTTGACTTTAAGGTAGATGGCGCTGGCGAACCGCAATATCTTTCTCGCAAAATGTTTGTTAACTTATGATTATGAAACACCTATCTAAATCTATCTTAGAATTGTGTTTACCAACAGTTAAACCTGGAGTCTGTTGAAGCTTTTATTTTATTTTAATTTACTGCAAAAATGAGCGTGTAGCGGTCGAGACGTATCTTCCAATTCGTGTTCCATATGTATATGATAATTATTTTTTTATTATTAAATTACATTTTTAATTAATTAACATTCACCCAAACCGATATTCAAACCCAGACCTCACAACACAATCTTCTTCCGAGTCGAACCTTTTACAAAAATGATGTAAACAAAAATTATCAATTTTAGTGACCTAAATTTGGAAAACAAAATTTCAGTTTGTCAATATAAAATGGTCAAGTGAACAGCGGTACTTGAATTAGACTGATAAAAAGGAATGCCCAGACTTCATGCTAATTTTAAAGTAAAAATTTAAAATTACTAAAAAAGTACTATTCGTGGAATATAGTCACATTACCAAAAAAACTGACTAAAACGACAACTAGCAGCTGTCATTTTTAAAATATAAAATACACTATAGAAGGCGATAATTCTTCGAATTCAAGTACAAGAGTGGCAAGTTGGGCTTTTATTTTTCCGCCCACCAAATAAATGTCACAAGTTTGTTCGCATGAAATATGTGCCGTTAATCTGCAAACAGCGTTCGGTGCTGTGCCGTTTCGGAGAGTCCCAGTCTCTCGCGAAACTCTCCCAACCCTGTTTATAGTTCCCGCTAATTCAAAACTAATTTTGGCACAAATTCTCAGAATTTTGAAAGAATTTCAGTTTCATGCCCCCGAGCGGTAGGGGTTCGACGCGTCAGTCACACGCCACCTGCAGTTCACGAAATAAGGAAAAAATAATATATGAACCTCCCGGTTTGTTTAGAGCGAGATTATTTTGGTGCTGCAATCGCGCAGGATCTGTGCACAGATGTCACTGCCACCGGGCAGGGCCAAACAAACAAAAACCCTCCAAACAAAAACAAGAGTCGCAACTTTTTTCGTCGTAGAGACCACATGGAAGGATTTAAACATATGGCTAAAAATGTAAACAACGTATTTTCTATGTAAATTTGTACAATGGATTTAAATAAAAGTACTAATAGGGGACAGAGACAAATGTTATGAAAGATAAATAAAATTATAGATAGACAAATATAAATGAAATGATAGATAGACACTGTGCATTTTGGATGACTCAAAAGTAGTTTCGAAATGGAAATAAATTTCTAAAACAAGTTACAAAGGTTCACCGGAGCAACAAAAAAAATGTAATAAACGATGTAATAATAGTTCTTGGTTTTAAAATGCCTTATTTTATAATTGCTTCGGCTAGCGTTTAAAAAAATATGACCTCCCCGTATATCGATTTTTTTTTGTCTTGTTATTGGCAAAAGATACAGTACGTACAACATGCAGGTGTACAACCCAAAGGAAAACTAGTCAAAAGGAATCCAGATTGTTTGAAAACGTTTTAACATTTTCCCAATAGATGGCGTCAAATTGGCGAGGACGCCATCAGCAACATTGTATCTCCTAGCAAACGCACAAAAATAATGAATGATTTCGTGTTTCACGGATTAGCAAATTCCAACGAGTAACTTGCTTGCAAATTAAAAAAATAAGATTTTTGCTAATTTCACGCCTATTGAGGCCTGCCATATTTTTTATTTTATTTTTTCCCTTTTTGCTCATTGGCTTATTTTAACATTTCTGATACGGTTGGTTGAACGAATCCCCTACGAGCGTGGCGCAAGCCCAGTTATATATTTAAATTGAACTACATACGGTTTCCAAATTAAGTGGCGATGTTAATTGTATAGTAGTCACGACGTGACAAGGGTGTTTATACTGCGCCTCATAAGTGAAGTCTTTGAAGAATAGCAAGCAAGCCGAAAGCTGATACTCCAACAAGAAAGGCATGAGCGGAAATGGACCGAGAAGGTAGTTTGAATTACCGACTTTACCGTCCAATAAAATTAACACCTTATCTATAAATTACTGAAAATCAAATACAATCGAAACCAATCGTCACTTGTATTCGGATTGACCGTTATCTGCCGATTGCATTTAGACATTGGTCGCAGCTGAATCTCGACAATCCGATCCGCGCCGGGAATCGAACCCGAGACCGCCGCACCGCAGTCAGCTATGATGAGGCTATGATGAGGCTATGACGAGTCATATTTCATTCATTCAAATGTCAGAGGTTAACAGACAAAAACTTGTTTAGACTCCATATTGAAACAGGATATGGCGTCTATACAGAAAAAAACCCCAATTCACACTTTGGCGACACTAAAGTACCTACGAAAAGCAATTTCTTTAACTTCCCATTTGTGAACAACCATGAACACAAACGTTGTTCCCAGCGCCACTGTTTCGACCAACAAAAAAAAGAGAGACAAACAAGACAACTTTTGTTTAGGGACAGTAATTTAAAAGAAAAGAAAATGCCTCACCTTAAAGGTGAGTTTCGCTCGCCCGGTCTGACAACGTGTGTATTTAGCGAAATGATTAGTTGGTGTTCGCGCTCTTTTTTTTTGTCGACCAACGCATTAACAATGAAAAAGGCTATTTAACTTGGTCGATCATCGATATCGCAGGGGCCAGGCGAGTTGGACAATGATCACCCCCGTTTTTTGTTCACCCTCCCTGCGAGAATACCTACTGTATAAGCCGAAGACCTGACTGACACATTCGGACAAAAACACAACAATGGAGGTAACGAAGTAACTGAAATTGGCAACTCGTCAGCGAGGAGCGCATGCATGCAAGCGGGCAACAAAAAAAAAAATCTATCCAAAAATAATCACAATGGCCCACGAATAACACGTGAATTTCGTTTAACGGTTACATTTGTTCGCGGGCAATGGTGATTGGTAAATTGATTCTATTCCGGTTGCTATTCCGGTTGAGAGAAAAAAAAATATTCTGACCTTTTCATGACAAGTGGAGAGAGATGGGGGGAAGAGAGGCTAAATATTTTTAGAATTATATATTAATTAAATATATTTGAAAAATTATACAACATTTGAAATAGAACTTAAAAAAATATATATATAAAATGTAAGTTGTTTGTAAAACAAATTCATTAAAAAAACAGACAA
Source organism: Melogona broelemanni (assembly GCA_033995665.1). Lineage (NCBI taxonomy): Eukaryota > Metazoa > Arthropoda > Diplopoda > Chordeumatida > Chordeumatidae > Melogona > Melogona broelemanni. Next base: position 2,763 of record JAUJYS010002838.1, on the reverse strand, counting down.
AATTATTTTAATCGTACTCCATTAACCGAAAGATTATCTTTGCAAAAATGAACTGACAGAAGATCGAACTACTGAAAATAATTATGAAGCTTTGAATTTTAAACGATAAACAAATTGGCTCAACTATGGTTAGCTCAGATTGTAACAAATTAAATGCAGAGGCACAACATAACTAAGGCTAACAACGATATGAAATATTGATTAAAAAAAGGTAAAGATCCTACTGAAATTGTTTTGAAATAGCAACGTTTAGAATACATTTTGTGCTTTTGTAAACACTAACGGATCTTAGAGGGAAAAAAATCAAATAAGTAGTATTGGAAAAATAATTTAATGATGCGATGCCTTAAAAGATGTGCATAGGCCATCAACACTATGTGAGAATAAACTAAAAAAATCCAAAAAGTTAAAAGTAAAACGACCAGCACTGGCATTGACAGTAGATCTGGCAGCGTCATGTTCTTATCTGCACATTAAGGCTTCAGCCAGGAGGAGAGGCTATCAATATTCCAAAAAACTATCAACATTTTTCTGAAAAATATCAACAAATGCGATGGAAGCCCTGAAATGACCTCGGGAGTATGTTAGGGTGTAGCAAATGCTGACGGTCTAAGAGCCATCCCACGCTTTTCCCCCACAAAGTAAACAGCAGGAAACAAAACTCCGAGAAATCAACGTAACCGGTCGCCTTAAAGTTGTCAAAACCTAAACAGAAGTTCGCAAATCGGTCGACAGCAGCCTGTCCTCCCGACTCAAACCACACCACACAGAAACAACACGCACAAAATGTGGGAGAAGAAAGAAAAAACAGCGCAACGTCACCGGGATAATCAATACATAAAACCGTACGAAAAACGAGAGAAATGTTCGGAGAAGCTAAGAGTGCACGGGATCTATGTATGAAAAATTTGTCAAATTTCTCAGAAAAAGAGGGGTCGAACTTTTTTTCACAGTGGCTGCTGGTTCGTGCAGCCACCCTCGGGGTGTATATTTAACGTGACGGGAGGAAAGATTTATGTGCCAGGCTTCGTTCTCGCAGATTGAGATTGTGGTTAGCCCAGCAGCCAAGTTGTGGCCAACACAGGCCAAAGCTTCCACGTTGTTATGAACGGACATAATTCAATGAGCCATGTGGTGAAACGGGCATTGCAGCCATAATGAAGTTTAGTTAGTCTTGGTTCATACTGAATATGGGTTGTGGATAAACATAATTTTAATAAAAATACTAATATTGTTTCAGCTGAATTTGCTGCACGGTATTTGTCGATAAAATACAAGCAGCGTTTTTCGCGAGAAACGAAAATTGCTAAATTAAGATTGGGAATGACAAATCCAGACAGCTCAGAAGCTGATACCCAAATAATTGGAATCTTTTCCAGTAAGGAAAGACATGAAATAAAAATGTTGAGCTTATAGATTCTACACGTATGTGTGTAAATTCAGAAATCTACGAGCGTATCACGATATTTTAACTAGCACAAGAAGTCTGTGACGTCACAGTAATTTTAGTTATTGACCATTAAACTAACGAATCATCCTCGCTTAGTCATTTTTCAAGGCGTAACATATTCCGTGCTCATAGACAGTTAGTTGTGTGTCACGATGAATTCTACTTTTTTCTACTGCTTTTGGCAATCAAGGTTACACACAATGACAAACGCACCCAGACGCTCTGCAATAACCACGTCTGTGACAACGCCAACGCCGTAATAATGACTACTCTTCCTCTTTGATGTAACGCCAAAGCCATAACAATATGACAGCTCCTCTTTGACGTTGCATTAAACAACGCGACACTTTCACAATATAAGGAGCGCGCGTTCATCAATTGCCATAAATGACAATATTAGCAAAAAATTACTTCAAATTGTTGTATTCGAAATTATGATGTTATCAAATTACGAAAATCATACCAATCAAGCTGTCGTCGAAATTAATATTCCTTTGGGTGGTGACCGGGCACATTCAGGCACAATGTCAATAGTCAAGCAGGGACGACTTGGCCAATCCACAATCGACGTTCTCTTGTTTTACATCACCGAAAAGGCTTAATCAGTTTCGAACACGAACACGAACGCGCATGCGCACACCTTTTCCATTGCCCATTAGATTAGCATCAGCGACAACAGCAGAATCACGTGATTCGGCTATCAGCAAAACCAGAAGAAGCGAGAGAATCCGATAATGATTCGTAAATATTTTATATATCCACACGATTGTTTGTCTCACATCAAAATCATTCGGCACCGTTTGAGTTGGCCGCTATTTAACGCAGAAAAATTGAGATTCACACCCGCGAACACAACACAGAATCCGACAGCCACACCACTATTAACTAATCGCGATAAAATTCACAATTAGTCCGAAAAATTCACAAATACAGTTGAAACCGTTGATCGATCGAGTTGAGAACGAGAACTGGAATCTCGACCACAATCCTTGTAGCCCGTAGCCACAATACCTAATACACGTTCACCCACGCGTACAGTCGGTGGCGCCCTCCTACGGCCGTTACGTAACGTCGCGCGTCAGACCAGAGGGAACTCTAGCGGGTTTTGTATCCGGGGTTCGTGCGCCCAGTCTCCCCGATGCACGCTCTCTCTTGCCAGTCGAGCCCACTGCCAGTCGCAGATTGAAGCCCCGTCACAGTAGTGCTCGCTACTCGGGAGAAAGAGAGGACTGTTTTGGGACCGAAATCCACATTTCTAACCCGACACCCCCTCTTACTCTCTGTGGCTCTCTCTCCATCCCCACCCCCTTATC
>JAUJYS010002837.1:0-14034 GCA_033995665.1 Melogona broelemanni | reverse complement strand
TCCCTAATGGAAGCTCAGGGGTGACGCCAGTGCCCCAGGCTAACGAATAAACGAAAGCCTGCGCCGGGAATCGAACCTAGGACCGTCAGCTTCGTAGGATGTCCCCATACCCACTGAGCCATCAGTACGCTTTCAGGTAATCTTTAAAGAGACGCACAAAACCCCAATCACGGTGATCCAAAACATGTAACATTATTTTTTGGTACTTATTAACAAGATCGGTTTTGAAAGTAATAGCAATAAGAAATTCCAAAGCAAAGAGAGGGGAAGAGAAAGCGAAAGAGAGAGTGAGAGAGAAAGAGAGAGAGAGAAATAGAAAGAGAGAGCGAGAGAGAAAATATATATTAAACAATTTTCGAAAGCTTATTCACAGAGAATAGTTTGCGGGTGCGCTCGCGCAAAGAGTCTTTTTGAAGGCTTTCTTCCTCATCCTTAGTCCATTAACCATTCCGCTCGCGACTCATCTCCGCGATAAATTCCTTCTAGTTGCATTATTTATTCGTCGCATACGACACTCGAGACATCTAAAAAATGTAAATAGCGATATAAAATTCTGCGATATGCGGAGGCTCATAATGCGCCGTTTCCAATCTTGCCTTTATCAATTTCAGTTTTGGGTGAGAGGGACGCCTCCATAGCTACACAGTTCCCTCCGTGCATTAAGCGCTCGGCACGTAAGACGTCGAACGGGGCGTTTTTCGTGCTTAAGTCTATTCACTCACAAAGAAGTTGTTCATTTCGTATATCGAGCACATTTCGGAGCGCTACCCTATATTATGTTAATCGGTATAGGGGGCGCTGCTCGTCAATATCCAATCTGCGTTTATTGGCTGGGTGGCGTTCATTTTCGACAGATAACGGAAGCGTTGCAAAAACCGGTAAATTCGATTAGGGAAGAAAGAGAACAAATGTACAGTTACAGAAAAATAAGTAAGAATATTGTTTGTCTTTTGCCACCTGATGGTGGTACAACAGAAACATGTGTGACGCCATTCGGGTCACTGTTTATGAAATGCGCGATATTTGCGAATTTCGGAATGGAAAAATTCCGTTGATAGGAACAGGTTCCTTTTTTTTTTTTGAGGAACTTAAGAATGCCTAGATTACTTTCAATGGTATCGATTTCAATGGTTTTGGTATTTATCCGCAAATCTATATTTGTCCTGTAAATTAGTTCACGCAAATGTTTTCAAACTATTTTTTCTAATTCTAAAAAACGAAAAAGTTCTAGGTTCTTTTTGAAAAGAAACTTAAGATTGCCTATTTTCCATTTATGTTTTGAGGAAATGCAACGGGAACAGTTACCTTTTTTCATCGTAGGAGCGGAAACTGGAACTGGTTCCTTTTGAAAAGGAACAAACCCAACATTACCTCCGGCATAGCCCCCGCCAAAACGCACGAAAAGTATCATCATTCGTGACGAGCCATCGCGAACTGTTTCCCTGGAGCGCCACCAGAGGGCCCTAGTCCCCCCTCACGCGCAGATCCCATAACCCGGGCCCCCGAATAAGCATGCGGCGACTATAGATTGGATTTCCACACGCGCGTTGAATAATTTTCAAATAAAATAATAAATAGCACAGCTTTTAAAATCCATAACGCGTCAAAAAAAGGCCAATACGGTTTGTTTAGAGTTCACTGACCTTCGCGCCGCGACGGAAATATAAAATCTCTCCCGTGTTTACAATATCGCGAATGGCGCGCGCGCATACAAGATGGCGGCCGCCCCCGCCGTTCAGATTTATTTGTGACGATATCTTAATGGCAGCCGGCGTTTGACCGAATAACAGCTGGCAATATAACAGAGATTATGTTGCGCGTGGGCGCATCTCTTCTATTTTTAGTGCGTTTTTATTGTATAATTGTGTTTTTGTCTGTCTCGAGGGACTCTTTTACACGCGTAATGTACCCTACAGAGTCGTCATTTTACCTGCTTAACTCCGATCGCCCGCAGACGTTAAGATAGGCCTACTATATTATTTTGAAGCTCGTCTGGTTTTCCTCCTGAGCCCCCACAAACGTAATACTACGAACCCGTTAATCCCTATAGGGATAGCTACATATTAAAATTGCACAACAGATTCGTCTGCTTTTCTGTTAATTTTAACTATTTAAATAATAAGTTTATAGAAACAATAAATTTAAATATTCTCTTCCTGAGTCCTCAAACTTAATATTACGAACTTGCTGATTCTAAGGAATAATTATTGTACAAATAGAAAAAGAAATAATACTTTTGTTTTAAGTTGATTAAACATTATTTTTTCCCTTATTTAAAATAACAGTAAAGTGTACTCTTTAAAGATTTCTACTTAAGCATTTAGCACACCTATAGGGTAAACAAATTTACCAGATCGCCCTAGTTAAACTTTTAACATGTATGATTTGCGGATAATCCTTATTTTCTCCTATCGCGATAGACGATATATATTTTTTTTTTTTTAAATCACCGTAGCGCCTAGTGCACTACAGGATTTTCTGCACCCTCGTGTCTCTATTGAGATATGTGAGGGGCAGGGAAGGGGAAGGAAGGCGAAGACAGCTGGATATGGAAGGCAGCTATTTGACAAAGAACAAATGTTGTATGAACAGTATATTGAGTTTTAAGTATTTTTGAAATATTAAGGAGATATTTGTTTTTGTTTCATGCCTGATAGTCTCACGAGGATATAGAAGCTTTACTCACACGCTCTTATGACTTTATTAGGGCGCACTTCTTCATTCTTTTTCGACTTAAACAATGTCAAAATTCAAGCCATTCTATTGAATCGTAAAACAAACATGGTATAACATGTCAAGCCAACGAATACATTTCAAAGCTTAAAAAAAAGTTCCTAGATCATTAAAACAAACTACATGTACAATCGACCAACTATGCTGACAAAGATTCCATAATATTTACAGAAAGGAAGAACAAATGCCGCCATTCTGTCTGATGCCCCAGCATTGTACTGTTCTCTGCTTTATATTATTTGATTTTATATTTAGTCACAAACATACGGTACATGTTCACGTTTGTTTACAATTTTGTTTGCGTTAATATTATACGAGTCTGTATGACCGCATTAAAAAATGTTCAGTCGATCAAAATAAATGCAAGATAGGGCTCGAGATAGGGCAGCGTTTTGCATTTGGATGTACCAACAGCCTGAGCATCACCTTGACATTCCTAATGGTAAAACACCACCAATTTCGATCGACTTTAAAGTTGGAGTGAAAACGTGCTATTATCGTTATCATCCCTCGTGGATGTATGTGATGTCTATCTTGAGCTATCTTATAGATTCACGCCCTGGTTCGATACGCGCAAATTTCACTTGGCAAAAAGATACAACAAACGAAAACAAATTGCTCAAACCAATTTGCATCTGAGAAAAGTACCTGTTGTATTCATTTTGTGGTAAATGGGAAAGGAAATATGTAATGACTTTGCTCATACAAATCAATCAAGGTAATGTAGAATAAGGGAATAAAAATAAATTGGGAATAAGAATAAATTGGGAATAAGAATAAATTGGGAATAAGAATAAATTGGGAATAAGAATAAATTGTTTAACAAAGTTCAGTTTTATCGATCAGAAAAAGTCCTTTCGTAAATGGGAAAGGTAGGGAAGGAAGGGGTCATCCGATTGAGGGAAGGGAAAATGCGGAATCTTGATGCCAATCAATATTATGCGATCTTACATGTATTTCGTATTTCGGTACGTGAACGCTGTTTCGAATGAGAAAAGTTTTTTTTTTGCAGCAACCGCAAAGGCACTATCGCTTAGTGGACAAATATGCTTTTGCAAATACGCGCTGCAGACGAACATGCTTGTTTCCAACTCGCAAATCATGCGGGAATAGTGGATAGGGTATAGGCAACGTCATGTTGTGGTTGCGGTATTAAGTCTGTCGATCTGTGGGGGTCATGCTTACACCACAACCTACTGGCGTTCGAGTTTTCGTAGCCGGGGTCTTGAAAAAGAACCCGACCCTCTCCAATGAGGAAATATCGCCCAGGGAAAATTTTAATTCCAAAAATTAGGGTTTTAAAAAGCATCCATGTTTTAATGAATAAAAAAAATTGGCTATCGTTGAATTAAAAATAAAATAAAGAATGAGAAACCCAGGACAGGGCTGGATGTAATCGACGAACTAGAGCAGGCGAGACTCTAAGCATAAAGCATAAAAATAGAATAGACCTTCACGAAATATACATTTAGTTATGTGAACGAACTATTTAAACGGAGAATGTAAGTTACTCAATTGTTAAAAATGTTCGAGCTGTGACGTAAGGTAGGGTTTAGTTCGTTCACATAACGACATTGTATATTTCGTGAATTGTATATTTCGCGTTGTTATGCTGACGATGACATTGACTTCATATATTTTTCTGCTTTTTGACCGTTTGTCATCGCTAGTAGGATTATATACCCTCTCGTTTAAGGTCTATTCTATTTTTATGCTTTATGCTTAGAGCCCCGTCAGGCGTCAGCTCTAGTTCGTCGGTTATACATCCAGTCCTGTCCTGGATTTATTATTCTTTATTTTGGGTCTTTCTAAAAAAATCCTGGTTACATCACTAATCTGCATTCCTCCCTTTATTTTTCCTACAAGACGACATTTTTTGTCGTATATTACCCTATTTCATGGATGATGTTAATGTTCATGCTTGTGATCATTCGTGGTATTTAAGTGTACAATTTGTGTTTACGTGAATTTGTGTTCATGTGTTAACGCAATCCAACTTCGAAGAACTTTCAAGATTCAGGGCAATCAAAATTTGTGTTGTGCTGCCGCCTGGCGGTACTCTTCTAAAACAATGAAAAATTTCGTAGAAATTAATCATATGATGCGAGTCAAGTATATCTATTTTTTACATATTTGTATATAAAAAGCTTATTTGAAAGTATAATAATTGTGCCAGGACGCTTAAGACTGAGAGATAAAGTATCAGCGTTTGAATGAAGAAGCAAAGGTGAGCGATAAAAAGGAAACTTAAGTCACGTTTTGATGTTTAGATAGTACTATCACCGCGCCGTAAGAAGTGAGTATTTCTGTAGCTTTGGGCCGGTAGGCCATAAGCGGTCAGCCCGGGATCGTTGTTGAGATTTGAAGTACATGTAGTATGGTAAATGAGATTGAGATAGGCGGTTCCACGAGTGGCACTGGGCACTAAATATGTTTAGCATAGTTGCTCTTTCCAAACAAGTTCGAATGAGTGCCATCTGCCATGTCATTTTGCTAGGGTCATGACGTTTTTGGGATCAGCAGGTGCGGTGAGGTAACTACTTATGATGTAGAGCAGCTGGTCTTCTGTCTGTCTGGTCTTTTCATACCTATCACGGTTTAAATTTAAATTTGTGTAATATCAAAAACATTGGCTAGCATAACAGCCAACTCGTCCAAGTTTCGCAAATGATTATGAAAGTACCAACTGTTAGAAGGGAGCTTCAGATGCTGACATGTTCTGCAAAAACCACTCGTTCAGGCGTCATACAATGTTCGAAACTGGCTCTTAGTCACTCGACTACACATGTGCACAAATGCACTTAAGTTTGAAGTAGGCCAATAAACATGAATTAGCCTGAAAATGCCACATGTACAGGTACATACACATTGTGTATGTGCCTAGTCAATTATTCAACATTCAGGTTATTCTATTTTGCCATGTGCCCATTGTATCTGAGCTATTTCAGGCAAGCTGATTTTCAGCCTGCATGATCAATCAATGATATTTTATTATTGAGCTCGTTTATTTCACGTTGCATTTGTTTTTCCGCTGCATTCAATAATTACTTCTAATGCACACCGTTTCCCCATTATTTCTGTTTTATCTTTCAGAGTGTACAATTTTGATTGGAAACTTTGAAAGGGAAAATCATACCCAATGACAGTGCGCAACAGTCTCAAATCATTGATTGGCACTTACGCATGTAATGGGCCATTCATTGCTTAAGCATTACTGCTAATGGTTTTCACAAAAGTCATAGTTTGACTGGAGTTAATTTGGCACCGTAACCGATCAGTCGTTCGAGTGCAACCAAGTGTTTATCTAATTTCTGTTTTTCCCCCTTCGTATTCCCGGTAATACATGATGCAAGCTTATAGCCTTGGATTCTGGCTGGTTTCCAATCAGAAAGAATCTCGCTTCGAAATCCAGGAACGTATTAAAATTTATTAAACACTAAACACTTACTCTGTTCCGGACCACGCAATCTATCTTCTGGCCTGATATGTTAGACCTGTTGATACCGCCCAGTATGGTTATATGGTGTTTGTTCAATGGTGTGTAGCCACTTAGGTCGGATACACAGCGAACGAAACCAAAACAAAAAACATGATCCCTATCTTTTATTTACAAATTTACTGAGTCACTTAGCGCAAAGTTAGTAAACAAACCAGGCTCTTTATTTGAGCCCATAAGGTCAACGAAATGGCGTTTTTAATAAGTGAGGTACCAGGGGCTAGACTATTGCTAATTTATCTCCACAATTTCTCTCAGATCTACACGAGTTGTATTTGGAGTAATTATTTTTTTTGCCAACATTCGCTTTGTCAACTAAATAATAGGTGACTAGCACTCCCGGACCAATCGGTACCTTGGACTTAAAAAAAATACTGCAACAGCAAATAACCTCTGATACGCATTAAATATCTTTTATTCCAGCTTCAGACTTGATACCTGTATGCAGAATACTGATGTTGTTTACGATTGTGTGATGGAGCTTATCTGGTTTCTGGCTGTTAGGCAACCCGCGTTCTCTCCTAAGGTTGAATGAAATCTAGACTGGTGGTTTTTTTTTTGAGTCTTGCAACGCGGAAAAAAACCTGTTTTTATCGTTAAGGCACGATTAACACCAAAATAAACACATCGAAGCAATTACATGACCTAGACGATACCTTTCAATGTGCATCGCATATGCATCGCAATATTTTTAGGACAACATAGATTAAATGACTTTTGATTTAGGAAATTACAGTTGCGCATTGCCAGCTACGGATTCCTATTCCATTCATTGTGTGATGCCATGTAGCACAGAATATTATTTTTATTTTCCACGAAATGATCCGAAATAGGGACATTCTTCTTCGTCTTGAAAATCGCCGAGATAAGTTGGGATAATATTATTTAACTAATCAAAACTGTTATATTGAATATTTGATTATTATACCGTGCGTTATTAAAAGTAAATACAATGTATTGTTTCATATGCTTGTACTATTAAATTTTGTTATTATCCTGGAAGCTCCAGTGAAATATTATAACAAAAATAAATATTAGCAAATGTGAAGGGGGGGACTGAACTAATTTTTTTTTTTTTTTTTGGGAAATCACGAATTTTTCGTGAAGTTGAAAAAAATGAAATTGCACCTATTATAGACCCGAGCTAAAATTGTGTTTCTAAAATAATATTCTAAGACCCTCGTAAAGGGAATGTGTAATGATGCGAATGAGTTAACATTTTTGTTGTCGCTCAGGATGCAGTTTCTTGCCCTGACAAGGTCACGATAGTGTCCCAAAATTATCCTTTTGTCACGCGGGAAAATCCTAACGACAGTTTAATTGAACGAGAGCCAAATACAGACATCCTGTTGCAGTGCTGACCAGCATCCAGGTGCACATGTTAAGTTGATTTAATACTTCAGTAGACGTCACCGATCAATTGAAACGGATATGTCCTCTTATTCTATTTCGAGTTTGAAATAATTGCCAGACCGACGCGGCTGGCAACAACAGCGAAAACAGCTTTCGCTAATGTGCCACACGTCCCAGCCCACATGATGGCTTCGTATTATTCATATTATGACAATGGAGGAAGCGACTATGCTGCAGGTAAATCAGCAATGTCGCTACGGACCTCGTCAGCATAGATAGTTTCTCAGAAATCGGGTCTGCGTGTGTATGCCACTCGAAACTTGTACCAATGCTTGTGCTCATTTCGTTCAGAAGTACTTCAGTACAGTACAGGTTGTGGTTGTCCAATATTGGGTTCATTTATTTTGAAAAGGGAACCCGTTCCAGTTACCGTTCCTACCATGAAAAAGGTACCGGTTCTAGTTTCAGTTCCTACAGAAATTAAAATGAACGTGGTTGTTCCAAGTTCCTTGTCAAAAGGAACCTGGAACTTTTCCTTTGCTTTTTTTTTTTTTTCTACTTTTTTTTACTTTTAATCAAAGTAAGGCACATGGTAATGAAATATACATAAACTTTGCGCCATCGTGTCGCTTAGGCGATATATGAAAGCGCACGAAACTTTGATTGAAAAATATTTAAAAAAAAAAATACCGAGTAGTGTATTGTACAAAACAAATTATGATTACGTTCGTGATACCAAATGAACATTTGCGGAAACTGATCCAAAGGTCATAGGCTGATTTGCAGGCATAGCAATTTCTGTTCGATTCTGTAAATTTGTTCCGATGTCGACATACTTTGGAAATTAGAAAGTTATGGCAAAAGAAACCCTGTACACATAAAAGGAACCTCGTTCCAGTTCCACAAAAAAGGAACTAAACCGTTCCTAACTTTCCTTCCTAGGAAAAGAAACCAAAAAAAAAAAATCTAGGCGTTCCTTAGTTCCTCGAAAAAAGAACCAGTTCCTAGGAACGGAACTTTTTTGTTCCATTCCTACCCAACATTGAGGTTGTCTGATGAGTCGAAAACTTGAACAATGGAAATCCGTATAGATTTTTGTTTAACATTCCGGTCAGCTTTATTTTTATTAATTTTTCTTTGACAATCACGGTAGCGAATATCACTACAGTATATTCTTTACTCATCGTATTCTGTTTTCATTTTTTCTTTTTTATATGGGGGCAGATTGGCGTCTCAGCCATGAAGCTAACCAGCGTGGAAGCGTAAATCATCTACGGCATCAATTTACCGTGAAAAAAAAAAATTTCACGTCCTTGCGTAATTAAAAACGTTCTAATAAAATTTATACAACCTGCGGGAAACATAAATCAACTATGGCATCAACTTACCATGGGAATTTTTATTATTTCGCATTGTGTTGCGATCTCGTTCTTCTTAATCCCTCACGGTCCATCGTTATTATATTTCGAGGAATTTTAGAATTTCATTGTTCCGATTACAATCGCAGAAAAAAATTTAATCTTCGACATACACTTGTTGGCGTATTGCGGTCGAAACTTCAATTTACCGCGTGACAATTTTTCATTTGGACTTGTCGTAGCCACCCATAAAGCGAACAGTTAGGACTCGAACCGATGACTAGTACCGGCGTTAAGTACCATCGAGTCGTTGCCGACCCCTGGTGACCCTAAGAATAAAAGCTCGTCAATATTTTCGATCGCGCACAACAGAATCAGTAGGTGTTGGCACTACCCCCCGCAGCTATAGCAGATTCAATCCTGAGCTCTCCTGAACACCATCCATCCATCTAATTCATGGTCTTAATCTTTTTTTGTTGCCCTCCACCCTTACAAGGATAGTATCGTTTATTCCCTTAAAGTATTATTATGAATACAATGCCATATTATTTTCCTTCCTAAGAAAAAAATTCCTTCTGTCTAAAATTAATAAATAAAATCATACGAATATATTGGCATACAATTGAAAATAAATACGTCTGGGCACTCGGCCAAGTCGATTGTCTGGCAACCTTGGTTGTTTACGCATCGGTACAGACGGTAGTTTGTTTTTCAATATTCATTTCCCCTAACTAATTGTATTTATATCTATTGGTTCTACATGTACAGGAATGGGCGTTCGACAATGAATAGCCGGAGATAGTAGTGTCGGAACATTTCAAACGAAAAGTACATGTCGATTGGCAAGCACACTTGTCGGCCATTTTCTATAATCGTCCAGTGGGTTTCAACCGTTAGTCCACAGTTGAACAAATTAATACGCGTGAACTTCGGATTGAACCGTTTGTGTTAATGTTGGTGTGTGTGTGCGCGAAATAATTGACTTATATTTTCTTCCCTAATTAGTCAACGGCAGCCTATCCTTCATGCAACACTTGTTAGGGAGCTTTGAGGTATCTTCAAAAATATGATTTTTGCCTTCATCTTTCATTTTTCCTGCCATGGATTCAATTCATTTGGATTGCTCGGAGGATTTTCCTGGATTGGTCGATCGACACCAAAAATGTTTTTTTTCCCCAGCTTGTCACAGTGACAAAGGTCTACCGGACTAATTAGGTTGCTTGGCAGGACCGTTCTGTTTATCTGAGAATCCCTCGCATTTGTGGTTAGTTTACGAGATTCTGTGTTTAGATAGTAGTTAAAGATCCTGTTTGCGCTTTTGTGCGTGCCTGTCGATGTCGATGACAAAATTGAATTGAATTTGCAACGTGGAGATATGCATTTTTCTTCCCTTGTCTTATGGCCCTAGTCTTTTGGTGAGTAATTGGGTAAAGTACTGTGCATCGCTTAAGTTCAGTGTTGCTATTTTATGAGGATGGGTACAGTACTGCAGCGTGCACCCATTTGAAAATTTATGGCACCTGCAATAATAGCTCGATGGCGATTTATTATTCCCAGAAATATTGTGAGTTGACTGGATGAACAGATTTCCCCATGATGTACCGACGTCATTTTCATTTGTATCAGACCACCTGCGTTTCCTATAAATGAAGGCCTACTTGACAAAAGATTAATTTCACTTTTATGAAATTATGCGTAGGTCTTTATTTCAAATAAAATAATAATTAACTTTTTAGATGGTAATATCGAATTTATCTTTTTTTACGATCAATGTTTGTGATCACTAGTTGAATAACACTACAGATTATGTTCCCCTATCAATGCTTGAGCGTTTGTAGAGTGGCACATTCACACCAGAACCCCGGGATCGAGTAAACAATAATAACCTGTTCCGGGAACCGAACCCGAAGATATCCTACAACATACGGTCACTCTATGGCCCGGGCAGGACTGCACGATACCGTTTTATCTATTCCATAAAGATGGTGACAAAAGCAGATTTATTTTAAAAGAATCCACTACGATGGCGAATTGCTAACAAAATTGTTATAATCTTTAATATGTAGCAGATTTTTATTGAATGGTGGAATGTGCGATGATGCCGTGCACCGGCCTTACCTACATTTGCGAACGACTGCAAAACGAAGGCCGGTGAAGCGTCAGATGTTCTCGCCTAACTAGTTCGGCGCCACTCAAACGCTGATCTGTTTCGATGTGGGGGAGACACATAGTCAACTTCAAGTGGGTTTGAGTGCGTCGGTGCGCACGATAAGACACCGGTTGTTTTTCGTTACAGTGTATAATATCTGGCGATATTAGCGATTCGCGATCCCGTAACGAATCAGCCACATGCGTGTCGAGATGGGCAGCGTTCCACTCTACATTCTCCCCGGCTCCGTTACGCCACGCCCACTCAAGTTTGGCGCAGGTTCATCGCTGTTAACGCCCACCTCTCGAAGGTCTTTTAATGGTTCAATGAAAATGAAGGTGGAATTATTTCGTGCGAACCGAATCCTTCCGGGCGCTGCACCCGGAGCTCGTTCCCCCGCTCAAAATATATAGGTTTTAGCAAAAATTAAACGCATGCAATCCTTCGACAGGAATAGTGGAAAACGTTTTCCTCTGCACCTGTTATATTTTTATGTTCGCTTTTTGACGCAACCGTGCTTTTATTCACTTTATGCTTGCATATTGTTTTTTGTTATGTGGAAAATGCAATTAATAATTATTTTGGTCAGTTTTTGTGACGCTGCAGTTTAGCTTTGACCACGATTATTAATAATATCAATTTCAGTTACAATATGTAATCGCAAATAAGGAGGGGTCTATGGCGCGGTCAAAAGACCATTCAATGACGATGCTGTCCTGCGTTAACAGTATTTGAGACTCCATGAGACTGTTCACTATCGGGGGAAAGTAAGAATTGAAGTAGACGACAGACTTGCAGTAGAGTTCATCAATTTTTATTGATCTGACAGTTGATCATGCAATGGAATTTTTCGACCAAGGGTGCGTACACAATCACCAGCTAACACTTTCGATCCTAGAAAATGAACAATTTTACGCACGCCGCCCCATTTCTACGGTTTACAATTTTCCAATGAGTAAGCTAGGCAGTGAAGGTCCCCCAATGACATTGTCTTCGCGTTTCAATCTCTCGAGTGTGTGTCCGTAAAACACGACGCACGTGCCGAAATGAACCTTCCTGCGTCGCTGTCGTTCCTCTATCTACTCGCTATATGCGATAGACGGCCTCCGTTCGCTATCAATACCTGTCAGTGTGCTCCTAATTTGAGGCTGCCGATGATCTGCCCTTGTCAACAAATCGTTGGCCGGTTTTTTGTCGAAACAGAGGTCAGAATGCACGTTTGTCTCATCCCAGATTATTGTTTGATAAAATTGGCGTCGCCTTTGGATCAAAAATAGAATATCGACGCACATTCAACTTATTACATAAAGGTACATCCTGGACGATAAACTACTCGAAAAACAATGTCGTACACAAGTTCGTCTAGTTTTGTGTAGATATTGTTCAAAAATCGATTAGCTTTGGCAGAGAAATAATTTCGTAATGTTCAATTTTGGGCCATCCAGATCTCATTGGGTATAATTTTTTATCGTGCTTCTCATTGTCATTGTGTATCTTGTTGGCATATGAAAACGTTTCGTTGAGTTTCTGGTTTCTCATCGTCACTGCTTATTTCCTACGACTGTTTAATATTAATTCTAAAGTTCGAATAAGTTTGCATCATTTTTTGTTTTGAGCATTAAGGCAATCCCTGTCTCAAAGTTACAGTAGATCTACTGTTTAAAACGGTTCGACTGCCTTGTAGCACCTGATCGTGAAGATCTATCCTCATATATATTTATTTCGTACGTGGGAAATGACGTGGGAATGAACTGCTATTTCAGTGACATCAACAAGATCGAAAAGTAAAGCGTCAGACAGGTGCTCAGTGAGTTTGCATATTTCCAATTTTGAGGATGGTTGCGCAACATAAGTTGAGAAAGCAGCACGAGTCAAATGTAGGTTTAAGAAAAAAAATTGCTAGATAGGTAGTATTATGATCCATCATTTTATTTAGATTTAGATTTATCCGCATTCTTGTGTGATACATAGGATTTCTTTTGTGCTCTATTACAGCAAGCGCTTCGGTTCCTGGATGCATTATATATATTTTTTTCAATTTCATATTAAGTGATTTAAGCCCGTTCTTGGGGCAGGCTTATAGGCTAGTTAGAAATATATGAAAGTTTATTTGTTATTCGGTTGGTTAGTCAAACCTGGGACTGGTTTTAACAGCAGGGTGTCGTCTCAGGACCCCGACCCTCGATCCCGCGACACCTGCGGTTGTTCTTGACAGAATACAGAGGTGGTTTGCCATTGCCTTCTCCCGCTCAATACCACAAGCCAATTCAACAATCGGCTGCGCTGGGAATCGAATCCAGATCCGCTGGTTGGTAAGCGTTATTTATTCGACATTTATCTCGGCGTGTTTAAACCCAGGATTTTCCGTCTACACCCAGCACATGCCGTTTTAAGTCAGATTGCTCAATTAACGAAACGTATCAATATGATGTGTATGTCCAGACACTAGCTCACCAATTATCTAGATAATTAGGCTTTATTTTCTACGATTAGATTCCATATCTCTGCAGGGCGCTTGTCCTCCCTCCGTCGCCGTGCAAGCCGGCCACCCTCGCTTCTTTGGCACGCAATAAAAACTCACCAACCTGTTTGTGCCACTGCTATTACTCTTCACTCTGGTCTCAAGCATGGAGCTATGCTATTAGATTCGTTGCGTTCCGCGGAATCACGATTCACGTTTTTTGTTCGGCGGTGTGGTGGAGGCCGACTTAGGAGGACAGAAAGTTGTTTTTAAAGTGAATCTACTTTTTCGTTCGACTGATCCGAAGTGGCTTCAAGATGAATTTTCCGTCGTCTATAGATATGGAAGATTTGGGAAAATGTGAGCATTTTTTTATTATGTGGCTTCAATTATACGATTGTTTACGATAATTTGTACGAACCGATGGCTCAGTGGGTATGGGGACATGCTACGAAGCCAACGGTCCCGGGTTCGATTCCCGGCG
>JAUJYS010002836.1:0-14038 GCA_033995665.1 Melogona broelemanni | reverse complement strand
CACCCCTGAGCTTCCATTAGGGAGTCCAGAGCTTAGGGGTGGATCCTTCAGCCTGGCTATTCCAGCTGCCATTCCCCTTCCCTTCTCTGCCCTTCACATATCTCCATAGACACGAGGGTGCAGTAATCATGTATTGCACCAGGCACTACGGTGATTTTAAATCAATAAAATATTGAAATCTTTCATATGGACTTACAAGCTCAAAAATTAGTATTTTTGTTTTCTATTCCTTATTTCCTCTTTCCTTATCCTTTTTTTTTTCTTGTCATTATTTTCTACATTAGTTCTTCTATTTGTTTTTCCCGTTGTTTTCATTTTTTCTGCTTTGCAACCTTACAAATAAATTGTTAACTGAATGAACATGTTGCTATGTTTGAGCAGCGCGGTTCTTACGGGGGAAAAAATAAGTGCAAACCTTTAGGCTGTTTGGAGACCCCGGCGCATTTCAAGGTCACCGAAGTGGTACCGCGAACTGAGACAAATTGCGGAAGCTGATTTAGCTGCCTCCTGCGTATTGGCAAACCATTACGACGTTTACGTAATTCAGTTTCGCTGTCCTTCGTTGCGAACAGAATTAAATGGACGTGGACGAAATCGCCTTCAGGCTTTTGCACCCACGCGCTCCGTGAGTGTTAAAATGGGCCTGGCCACGGTCTAGCTGCCCTGCAGGATGGGAGAGGGTTGTTACTTGGGACAATCCAAAAATAATGCCCCCACATTTGTTTCTCTAAGTTTTCTTTATCTTTATCCCATATTCCTGATTTTTTTTACTAGTGCCACTACAATTTCCACTAAAATATTTTAATTTTCCCCAAAATCTTCGTCCATTTCTACGGCCGTGAGCCACCTCGAAACGAGACCATGTACGTCATCACTGTCGAAATCTGGACCGACACGTTGGAGCCACTGTTTAGCAGCAGTGATTGAGCAATTATTGATTAATCATCCGAAAACCTTGTTTCACGACGACAGACATTCAGTTTAACAACAACAAAAATAATATAATCCAAAAAGGTAAATGATAAACGATGTTATGCTTTTCCATGATAATACACAAATGTGAATGTGAATCGACAAGCGGATTAGGAAAAATTGGTTTCACAATGCAGCCGACCTTCCTTATAGCCCTGATCTGGCACCTTATGACTTTCATAAGTAAACTGACTGACTATTCGTGGAATAAGGTTTTAATGAAAACGATTAATCCATAAACACTCAAGCACCAGCTGCTAAACAGTGGCCCCGTGTCGGTCCAGATTTTGACTGTGATGACATACAGTCAGAGATGATTCACGACCGTTGAAATGACCGAAGATTATGTCAAATTTAGTAGTGGATTTAAATTGAATAGTGGAAAGATGCATTATTACCAATAAAAAAATAAGGTATGTTGGTTAAAGATGAACTGTGGGAAACAATTGTGGAGCATTACTTTCGAGTGATGATACATTGTACTACCACCAAACTGAAATGGGTGGTCACCGCGCTGTGGTTATTTAAAGCAAAAAATGCTTGCGAGGACAATTTGACATAGTTCAAGCATGGAATCACATAATCTCTATAGAGATTCGAGGGTGCAGTAATCCTGTAGTGCACTAGGCGCTACGGTGATTTAAAAAAAAAAAAATGACGAAGCAAAAATGTTGAAGTTTTGCTAAATTCTGCTAGTGGCACGTCACGACAATTATCCTAAATTGTGTAGGCGTTCATGTATATCGCGACTCCGCCTATGTAAATTTTAATTTGCTCGACTAGCGAGGGAGACGGAGTTGAGAAGAAGGGATAATAAATTTTTCCCAGCTTGTAGTACTTCACTCGATTCTCGACTGGTGACTCGCTGCAGTAATTTAGTAAAGCGTTCTGGAAAGTGTCGGAGAGGCGGGTGCAATCTCGTTTTCAAATACATTTTCCAATTTCCAATTGTTCCGCGCGCGCCCTCTCCTCCCCCCATTCACAATCAGCGCCGTCGCCGCGTACGAGAACACGACCGAAACTCATTTTCACTCTCTCGTTCCGTTCGGGGCTCGGGCATCGTTCCACGCGTATGCATATAACGACACGCATGTATACACGCGCATAAATGCAGGCAACATTTGCTAAAGCGTGAACTCGCGCGCGCGCGCACGCACGCGATACGGAGTTGCCGCCACGTCAATCTCTATACGTGGATTTGCAGTTAGGAGAGACGCGCGATGCATTTCCTCTTAATGACGATCCATTCTTTTGATTGCGATATATTGTCACTTCCTTATGGCGGGGTGCGGATGCCGCGAGGGAGCAACTCTGCGCACACTCTGGTCTGCTTAGCACAGCCTCAATAGCTGCTCTGCATGTAACCTCCTGAGTAAACCGGTCCTCGTTTAAGCGGGGAACACTTTTCATCTGGATAATAATGAAAGTGGTTACTTGACTTTGCACACCTGTACCGTGAATGCGTACATTGACGTGTGAATCAATTCGTCTTTGAAAACGCCTTCTAAGTTATGGAGGGTAACTTCCATTATTTTTACCTGTAATCCCTCAGTCACATTGGTGGAACATACCGTACTCTCAACTAAAGAATCATTTTTTTTTGTCCTAATAGCTCCAATTTTTCCTAAATTGAGCTTTGATTTAACTATTTTTGACAAAAGGAACTTTTAGGAATTAGGAATGAGAAAGGAATTAGCAAATATCCAAATATGTGATAGCTATTAAAAATTAAAAAAAAGGAAATATTCTGGCCTCGTTTGCAAAGAAGACCTTGCTCCAAATATGAAATATATGTAAATTATATGAACTAAATAGTTTGTAGAATGAGCAGGGCAATTGCATTACAGCAATCGGCCTTATTTTTTCTAACTTTGTCGTTTTGTCCATATTGCATGGATTAACTACACGCACTTTTGCAAGCTTAAGACTCTAGGAGGATTTGTATCGAGCTCGCATTGCGTTGGAGAAACATTTCTGAAATCCATGTGGACATGTGCAGCGAATCAACATTTTGTATCTCTCTCTCTCTCTCTCTCTCTCTTGCGCCCGATTTATTATCGTTTCATGCAAATTTCAAAATGGCGAACGAGCTTTTCACCCTTCCGCGCCGCTGACACATGACATACGCACCCGCTTGTGTATACTCGTGGCACATTGCGCCACCCCCTGCAAAATATATGTATTCCTCTCTCATTGCCTAATATTATTTTTCGCCCACGCGTTTACCATGCGCTACCATTGCGGCGCGCGCCCCGCCCCCATCCCGATCGCCCGCCCCATGCGCCTAAACGAGTCTTAACCGATTCGAGATTATTAATCGCGCGGCAATTAATTATACAGATGTTGCGAAGCTCAACTTTTCTATTGCCACCAGCCGTTAATGAAATCCCCACATCTAATCGAGATATTTATCTTTGAGATTTTCCTCCAATCGAATATGTCTGCACGGCTGCCGCATATAAGATGCATGCGTCGTATCTTCCTGGGACCATTCTTACACTCATTAACACGCGAAAGTAACTACCAATCGCCCATTCGGGACGACCATAGATGACAGCATTTTAATTTGTATCTATGTCCATAAAACCACATTCACAGTAAAATTGGTATAGAAACTTACTTTCATCGCTTGTTTCCGTTTAAAATAAATCAGTCCGAAAGTACATCCGCTGTGGTCGAGAGGTAGCGTGCTCGCTCGCCAACCAGTGGATATGGGCTCGATTCCCAGTGCAGTCGATCGTTGGCTGTAGTACTGCGCGGAGGAAGGCAATGGCAAACCACCTCTGTATTCTGCCAAGAAACACACAGGTGTCGGGGGATCGAGGGTCGGGGTCCGGAGACGACACGCTGCTGTTAAACAAACCAGTCCCATGACTAACCAACACAACATTTATCTCGCCATAGGCTCCCCAAGGGGCTGCTTGCGGGTTCAATTTGTAATTTTTGTAATTGTAATCCTGTAGTGCACTAGGCGCTACGGTAATTTAAAAAAAAAAAAAAAAAACTGTAGACGATTATTGGTTCTATAGTTGCTTTCTTTGTTGACTATCAGATTTTTTGTGTCGTTTCTAAGAAAATGCGGATGTCATTTTAAACGCGTATTTGTGGAAATTACAAATTTAACTTTTGCTGTGGAAACAGTAAACTTTGATTTTGAATCCTGCCATGCTACTTTTTTCGAAAATATTACCGTGTTGTCAACGTATAAATAATTGAGGCGAGCGCAAAATTGTGTATGCTTCAAGCGACAGTGCATAAACTCGCTTTGCGAAGCTTTTGCTAGCATCCGACGAACAATTATGGGAACCGCGTTTTGAAGATGGTTATTATATGGCAACGTCCTTGGATGATTGAAGGAAATTCGCCTGACTTCAGGTCAATCATACCTTAATTATTTTCTAGAATATCGGCTTACAGCAGTGTTGCCCAACTATTTTCGCATGCTCATGCCATATTTATATGCGGCGAATCCGCCGCTCGGGAATACGTAGTAAATATTGGATGAGTCGATTGCAAATGTAGAAATTCAACGTTAGGTTTAATATGGCATTACAGCGCAACGTGTTGATGAAATGCTAAAGGTTGCTATCAGATTGAATCAACTGTTAGATTGCCAAATGTACAGTCTCATCGTGCACTCTTACTTGATGGCCATCAACTCAGTTTGAAGTTGCTGCCTGTGTTTTAAATGTTTTTATCACTTTTGCGTCAATTGCAATCAACTACAGGGATCATGCTTGTTGATGGGCAATTTTTTTTATACGCAATCAGCTTATTTGCAATCAAACGCGAAATTGTGTACACATATCATAACACGGATGTAGCTTTGATTTTGTCATGTTTTAGTTCAATTTAATTGTTATTAATGTTAATTTATTAATACGGCCAGGCAGATTTCAGATACCGAAATTGTCTACCGAAATCGATGTGCCAATCGTTAATTAGCTAGAAAATCGACACTCGAAATGGATGCGTCAATAGTTAATTACCGAGGATGAGGCATATCATGGGCAGGTGCAGGTCTTGCGGGAAATTCGTTTAGCTCTATGCCGAATAAAAAATGCGAGTGATTTATGGTTGAGCTTGTAACCGCATGCACCACCAATCAACCGGTTCTGTTGGTCCACAGGTATCTCTCCCTCCCCCATATTACTAAGAGTCTGGTTCACACAGGGTGCCACAGACAGTTTTCCTACTTTTTTGCGCAGGCTCCCGTATCAGTGCCCTCAACCATGCGGAGGCCGTTACGAAAATATGTTGCGTCATCGAAAGTAGGCGCAGGGCAAACAGTCTCGGCAATTTCCTTTGCTTAACTGTTTGCTGTACCCGAGACTAGCGAATGCCATTCCACGATTAAAAACTTAGTTGTTCATCGTATCCAATACGCAAAACAAGAACTACGCTGTGCATAGAGTAGTCGCTCTCAATCAACCTATTTCGTTTTTCACAAAGGCACGATATGTGTTATTTTTTCCAGATTGAAACACATTTATGCGGAAAATACATAAAACTCTTATGTTAAGCTGATATTATCTGATTATTATAAGTATCGAATATTTTTTAGTGAATTTTGTTTTATTTTTTGAGAGTGCCTATATATTTTTATTATTATTGGTAACTCCTGCTATGTATGTTTTTTACACGTAGTTTAAAATGCACTAATTAAATACCGGTATCATGTACTATTTTGGGTTTGTCCACTTAATGGTTGAATAAGTTTTCCTGAATAGGTGAGATTAGATTACAATGTTGGTTCCAGAGTTATGCGGGGCAACCGCAAAATACGAAATTAGTGTCGCATCTCCAATTTATATATTCATTACTCATTCCCGTCACTTTTTTTTATCGCAATCCTATAAAAAAGCAACATAGTAAATTCTAAAATTTTCTAAAACGAAGACTTGCCCACAAAGGAATGGAGCACCATATTTTAAAGCACTGTACTATTCTAGATTTTCTAGTTTCTAGTGCAATAAAATATTTTACTCGTAGATATATCTACTATACCGTATATTTATGTGGAAGAGCACGTTATTCCTCTAGGTAGTTTCCCCTTCAAACCCAATGAAACAATTATTGGTGCTTCCCCGCTCCACCCACGTACACACAACACACACCTCCATTCCTCTACTAAATTCCGTCTACCGGTCCGTCTGCGTCCGGTCGGCGCAGACCGGCGTTCACTCACCGACCCTTGTAGAACTTGACCACCTGCATGACGAACAGGCACGTGCACATCCCCATGGAGAACACCTGCAGGCTCAGTTTCACCGGCAGAATGCCGGCACTGCTGGGCAACGCGCACGACAGGTTATCCATGGTGTCGCTGGGCGGCGGTATGGGAGAGGTGCCGGAACAGCCGGGCCGCTCGCCGAGCAGCGGCGACGACGACGGCGTGGACGGATGCGGTGGCGCTGGCTTTTCGGGTGGATGATGGACCGAATCGTAGGTGGGCGTGGCCAGTCGCCACACGAAGATGATGGCTCCGCACGATCCGGCGATGAGGAGGATACAGGCGATCAGAACCAGAACCAGCCAAACCGATCGTTGCCCGCTTTTGACCGCGTTCCCCGCGGCCAACATTGGGTATATGGAGGTGTGATTAGTGACTATTGGCCAACAATCGGTTTATTGCATAACGCGGGCGCTGGTCCCCAGGTACGTGTCACCGAGGTACCAGGTCCGGCTTTTTTTCGCGACCTGTCGTCAACAATTTTTTTTTGTTGGTCCAATCCGAATCGCGCAGTGGTGTCGTCGTCAATGTCAGGTGCGGCCTCCGCCCAATCAAAATCGCGTTATCAGTCGATCGGGATTGTCACGTTGTCTGGTGCGATTTTCTTGCGACACACGTTCCCCTTGCCAAAAACGGTAGAACGACTGCCAAAGTTGATCCCACGCAGTTTGTCATAGATCACGGTCGACTGCGGTTTTAGTGGTTGATGGCACCGTCGCTCGAGAGTAATGTTATAAGTCTATACACGGCCTTATCTTATCGTTGAAAAATGATATCCCCGCAATCTATGTAACCAGGACCCGAGATTATATTGTCGAACGCTCGATATAGACCAAATAGGTTAAGTGTGTTCACACACGCGGCTTGTTCGAAGCAGTTTAAAATGTCGATGCGGAGTTTGAATTCTCCAAACTGTGGGAACCTGTACACTAGAGAATCCAGGCGCGTCCGTCAGATGGCGTTGCTGTTTTCAATAAATATTATTTTTTTCACCGTATCACAATGACTCGCCAACCGCTTTCGTCTCGCGTCTTCCTCCACCAGCAAGCAACCTTTACACCGCAAGCGCATCTCTTATGCAATTCGCATATGGCTGTAGGGGACCGACTCTCGACGAGCAAATCACAAAGACGCAGAGCCGATTAAAAAAAAAAAAAAAATGAAAAAAAATTCCGAACACCATCACGTGACCTACGCGGAACCCGAATTCGACTCGCCGCCTGGAGCTCTGAGCTCCTCCAAGCGCACCGGCCTATTAAATCGGCCGAAACAGCCAGCATATACCATATTACATATTCAATTATTATTAATGTTACAAAGAGGGAAATTGAGCCGGGCACTAATGCATCGGCACGTCCGTATGTCCCCAGCCTACCCGAGACTCTACTAAAGTCAGAAAATTCTACGATATCCAAAACCACCTGCGCGCGAAGCAAAAGTCTGTAGCCGGCAGCGTTGCATGCCGGCGACTCTGAGCATTTTCTAGCCGGCCCCCCTCTCTTAACAGGTTAAGCGCCTTGTTCCGCGTACAGACGACCAAACGTGTTTTCTTAACTACACGTGTAGAGATGAGACGTGTATTTTTTCCCTGCCGGCTATGGGCGACTGGGCCATTCGAGTCTATATCGCCGCGTAGATTATAGTGGTCCACTGATCGAGTGAGGAAATTCTAGTTAGGTGGGTACCACGTGACTTGAGTGGCGAGGAGAATTCTCCCATGGCATGAGCGTACGTGCGGCGATGTTGACACCCCCCTTCTTCCCTGTTCTTCTCACATTCTCGTGCGGAGAGATGTTGCGCCCGCCACTCATTGTGGCCCACATTTTGCTCATCATCATCCGCACGGATAATCGAATTTTTCTCTCTCCTCCTCCTCACCCTCCCTCCGATTCCTGATTTCGCGCGTGCTGATTTTTATTCGACTACTTTTCTTATCCGAATCACGGGGTGTTTCACTTTGCCTCTCGCTATATGTCGCAAAAAAATAAATGCATGTTGTCTTAACTTCCTGCAGCGGTTCTTGTCGCTGAACCGGTTAGCACGCACCGGAAGCCAATTAAGACGTGTCTGGATTTCTTCGCGAAAGGGACAGCTGTTTTCACTTGTTTTCGTCGAAGATATATCGTCAGATATGTAGCGCGAAGCTTCCTAAAACCTCGAGAATTTTTAGTCGTACTTGAGACGTCGCCTTACAATTGTAGTTTATTACTATTGTATTTATCTCTTCGTTAGATTTACGAGCACGTGCGTGCAATCAGCAACAATCTAATATTTACTAACGTTCTGTGTTTGATTATATCAGACCTAATCGTGTACTGGTACCCATATCAGCCATCTTTATGATTTTTAAATCTCGCTTTTCATTTTTCTTAAAATATTTTAATAAATTTTGCGCTTGACAGCAGATAAATTGTAACCTCGATACGCATTCCAATTCAGGATTTAGACGGAACTCTCCATGAATGTTGAATTTTGAATTTCCTATAGCGAATATTATTTTTTTAGATCACTCAAAACATTTTTTCCCATTTCAATAGGCTATTTGTATTTGATGAATTAGACATTGTTGTCTGGGCATTTATTGATCATTAATAGGGAAAATAAGATTAATTTCTCGGTGTTGGATATTTAGTTTCACCAAGCACACCAGTACGTGCATATTATAAATTAAAATTAGGAAAATGGTAATTTTATTAGAGCAACAATAATTGGGGCTCTCGTTAATTTGATCCCGTGGTACTGGTGAAAACGTGCTGAACCCCTATTCTCATTTAATGCTATTGGAAACATCGATTGTAAATAAATAAGAAAAATATTTATTCGCTCTAAACACTTTTAACTATCGGTTGGTAATTAATGTCTGTCTGTTTTCATTCTATAAAAAAATACTAGGAAATGATTGAACAATTTGTAGCTGCTTGTGGTCACGTTCTTATCTAATGGCGCTCATTAAGTTAGTGAGTGTGACGAACAATTTTGTTTACGAATCACATAACGCTGAATCCAGATGCGCCACGACTCCGCAAAGCCGCACTGAAATCTCGCGCATTCTGCAAGGCCGTTTATTGCGGATGTCTCTATAACGGTCCCATTCTCATAAAAAATGTCGAAGCTCATAGAACATAGTGTAGTTTCGGCCAGCTCGAGCCTTCGCGCGTTTATAATTCTCCAGTTCAAAGAACCTCGAAATTTTCGATGAAAGCGAGGCATTATCATCGGCTAATCGTGATGCTCGATTTGAACGTGTAGCTTGCAAATCCCATCGCACCTCATCCCCCCCCCTCCTCTCCGGTACGTTGAGGCGATTCGCAACAACCTGAAATGAGGCCAAACAAACAGCCATGCTGTCTTCGCGCCAGGTACCAATTGGAATAAAAATGTAAATAGGGACACTCGGCTCCCGATTGATGCAGGTTGGAAATGCTAATAAGCAATGTCATCGAGTCAAGGATGTTTTTGTGTGTGTGCTCCATGCAACAATAGAAACGCAAGCTTTGCCTGCAATACGGATTTTTCCCCTACCATTTACGTATGCACGTATGCACACTGAAACTAGTGAGGAGGATTATTGATACGTGATAACTCATGCCAAATGTGAGGGACTTTCTCGGGCATGCAATGTAGTTATGGCCTAACGCAATCCGTAAACTTTTGTTGTTGACATCCAGATAAGACTGAGATTAATGTTGGGGTAGAACTGTGATTAAGCTATTCAAGAAATGTTACCGCCAAGTGTTTCATAAGGCGAATTAATACGCGCGTTTCGTATTTTATGGGGACATAAATATCAGAAACATCACAATAGAGCGAAAAAAATCTAAACAAATGTAACAAAACAAAGATATATTTTTTAATGCATAAAAATGTGTTTACATTTAAAAAAAAACTTTTGTCCGATCAAATATTACATACCGGTATCTATCTTTTTAAGATGTTTTGAAAACATTTGGATAACACTTTCCGCTTGTTTTTTTTCTTCTTTTTTTCTCGAGTGTGCATATTGCATAAGTAACACGAGGCATACAGAATCTCATTTTTAGTGATATTCTCTACAGTGAGGAGAAAATTTCCCATTAAAAAAAATAAAAAAAGTTAAAAATTCGAAATCAGGGGCGTTTTAATGATGATTATGTTTATGATGGCGATTAATGATGATTTATGTTTATAATTCCTTTACGATTATCGAATAAACCCTCCCTTATGATCGCATTAAGCATTCCTGATAAGAATGCAATTTCTCGTGTTACTGAATAAAAACAATAATGTTATCGCACGTGCCTATTACTCGTTTGAGTATAAACACGTACAAGTATAAAATTCAGGTATCAGTGTTTCACAACATATTTTCATAGAATTCTGTAGTTGCACCCTTCTTCCATCAGTTATGGTTTGATGACACGTTAAGACGGTGTGAGAATCCCATTTTGATATAAGTTGTTTCGTGACGAAAATACCTTTTTTTATTCATAGAAAGCATTCAGAATAAAAAAGGCTACAGATACTTCCGGAAAATTCCGTTACCAAAACGTTTATCGATAATTTGCGGAGTTCTTCGTACGTGCGTATATGGCAATCAGCGTCTCGACAAATATCGAAAGTAATTGCTGCATAGGTACAGTTCATAGGCAACATCCGCGTCATATTGCTTAATTTGTTTTCATACAGGTATAGCTTCAATACAAGATTAATAGCTTGTCTGTGCTTGGTATAACGTCTTCATTGTTATTCCATGGCATTATCCAGTACCTCTACACGTAGGCCAGCAATTATCCTGAGTGACAATGAAGGTCATCGATGCTTATTTATAGGCAGACGATGTCACTATTTACTGGCTCTTTAACACGCATGCCCTGCAGAGGTTGCAAGAAACATTTAACATTTGAATGTGGATAAATTGTTCCACTGGAATTGGCTAGGGCATAATTAGTAGATCGGATCAGTAATGTAATGTGTAATGATATATGCGCAGTCACTTGGCTAGTGATGGTCAGTAAAATTTCCAAAAATGACTAGAAGAGGATTCTGAAGTATTTTTTGTTATTTATTATGCACACGCATTACGTTTTTTTAATCGCCAGAAATAGGTTGTAGATTTGTGTTCATCTTTGCAATTGGGTCGACCATACGAAATTTATTTAATTGATCACTAAACCGATTTCACGCCTATACCAATTATTTTCGACTCTCAAATCACGATTTCTTCATCCGTTAAGACAACTTTTTCTTGCTTGCTGTTTTGTTTTTCTTTTCGGTTCCTCGTACTATTCTTTCTTTGAATCGAAATTCATTCTGTACTCGTGTACGCACACAAGTTAATGCTTCGATCTAAACGTGGAGAACCGCAGGTAAATGTCGTCATGTACTTTCTCTTTATACGTGACACAGCGACACGAAAGTTTGTCCAAACTTGACATGGATGGTGGCACCATCTGCTGGAAAGTAATTGAACTTCACAGCGACATCATTTGAATTGAATTCAATTTGTTATTAAATATGATGTGCGCGTACGCCATTACGTGCCTAGCTCTCTGCGTAATCTCTAAAGTCAATATTTAAGACATGTCATTTCTTTGTCAAGGTCTTGATGATCTGCACATTTCAAAACGCTAACCCTGATATTCGAATTAATTTAAGTTTCAATTTTTTTTTTTTTTAAACCGGTTACTAGTCCAAGGGCATATTCATATTACGATGAAGGAATATCGATTGAAAGGTTGTATAGCCTGGGGAATGAATTTCATTGCATTTTTTAATCACTGACTGGTACAACCAAGTCGCTCAAGCGATTGTTATGAATACAAACATGATGCTGTTAGATCTGCGATCACAGCGTAGATTTCAAGGTAGAATTAAATGCCAACTTGTTACTTGTGTGACTTTTTTCGTATCTAAGCTCAGACGGTTGAAGCTGATCTTCCTTTAGAGGGCGCCTTTGAGATAAAGAAAGCTATAAATAAGATTGTTTGAATTATCCTGGCGGTTTTTACTTCAGATGTTGCATTAACGCATTGTATAGATCACACTCCATTAACGTCGGTATTTTTAGTCATTTCATGGTATTCGCAAAAAATTGTCTCATTTATCATTGCGACACGCACTATATGGTTTTCATTGTGCCCAGTATATAAAACGCTATTAACCTAGTGCCGTACACAAAGACGAAACTAGAGTAACACCTTTCTGGTCCAGTACTGTGTATGTGCTTTACGACTAAACAGTCTTTTTCTATACTGGTATATTGCATTCAGGTATAAAACTGTACTCGTACAGAAATTCACGCCTTGACATTGCATTCAGCTCTTGATATTTTTAACCTTGGCGATTTGGTTACGCATTACTTTGCCTGGCGTGACCGCCAAATCTAAACACCCCGTCATCATCATATAGAAAAGTTTTCTTCCATAAGCGTCCGCCCGTTTGGCCATTGTGCATGACTCAGTTTAACTTTTGTGTTTTTTTTTCTATTCTCGCAAGCATAGCAGTATAGCGTAGCAGTTCTATGACGCGAATTACATATACATATAGCTGAGTTGTGAACATTATTGTTATTGTACTGGTATACTGCATTTGCAGGTATGTGTGTGTGTGCAGTGGGCGTTCATCACGCATTCGGCATGCCCTCCTCCACGCACTACATGGCAATTAGAAAGGCGGGAGGGGGGAGAGAGAGAGAGAAGATTAATTCTCCGAGAAATGGGTCCCACCAAGTATATAAAATATATTCGTTTGATGTACCCGATTATTACCCTTTTACACGTACGAGTGAGTTGGTTACGGTCGGTTTTGGGGGTGCGATGTGCTTCGTGGTAGATCCGCTAGTTAAATGGATCTCGTGTTTTTTGGCGTTTGTTTCGTGGAAATTATTCGAAAAGTAGACGTTTGTAGAAAAATCCTATCTCGTGCTTTAATGCAAAATGTCACCTTTCGGTCGATTTTGCGCTTTAATAACACAATTATTAATAAAAAAAAATTATTTAATGTGTTTGAATAAACCATCTTTATTTTGCGCTCTCAAATAAATGCAACTTCTTAATAAAAATGTTAACGTATTTGAATAAAACATTTTTATTTTTTCTAAAAATAAATTTACCACGAATGGATAAAAGCAGAGCCTCTAAATCACCTGTGAAAATGTACGAAAATATAATTTATTGTCGTCTACAGTTGAAATCAAAAATCATTGGTAAAACTCACGGTAGTACAGGGGATGGGGATACGATGGCCGAATTGAGAAGACTAGAAAGCATAAAGAAAAATTAAATTAATATTGATGTTTAAGGTTTTGACGGAGGATTGTCCGATAATTTTGTAATTTTATATTTCACGTGCCAGGTACACGTATATCTAATTTTCAAGTATATTTGTTTTCTGCTTTTCGAGACTCGCAAACACGTTTGTCCACGCCCACTCAATTGTTGTTATGAATCAATACCGTCCTGAACTTTCCCCGTGCTTTTTGAAAAATACCGCAATCGTGCCGTTAGCTAATTAACCAGAATGTTCAGCTATTTCGCTCTCGCGCCATCTATCGAATAACTCCGCAAACAATTTTCGGCTACAGCTGTAGTTTGAGAAACTGGAAAAACCGGGGGAGCGGGTGAACGTGCACATATGTTTTCATTGCTGTGTTCGTAGGTGGCGACAGATGTCTACTGTTACTGAGTGTCAAACCGACAGTAGGAAAACGCCGTAATAATACAGAGCTCTCTCTGCATAGCGTTTCCAATAGCCATTTTCTTATGGTGTTCACTACATTACAGAATACAAAAATTCAAATAATTAATAGGGGGTTAGGACGTCTACAATACAAAACGAGAGGGACGAGGTCCGGTA
>JAUJYS010002835.1:0-14040 GCA_033995665.1 Melogona broelemanni | reverse complement strand
CCAAATCGGACACTGCATGCAGTATAACTGACATACACAGAAGCCAATTTTAGAGGATCCAGTTTTCGAGGACGCAAAGGGGTTCCGCATATTGGTTATCCATTTTTTATGCGCATGCGCACCTAGCTAAACAGAGCAGAAAAAAAAATACAAATAATGAGGCATGCGCCGTGCATGCGCCAGCTGAGTGAGTCGATGCTCACCTCATACAACATCCGATGATGACAAAAGAACAGAAAAATGCTAAGTAGGCAGCTGCATTGAACGCACTAGGTAGCAAAACATGCGTTGCTAGCAGGCATTTCGCTAAGATGACGCAATAAATTTTTGGCCGCTTGCCCGCAACTGGTGCACATTTACTTTTAGATTTGGGTGATGTAAACAATCGCTTAGCACAACAAAAACATAGCCACCAGACAACACACAACACGTGATTTTCACCAATCGAGCTCTCCAGAAACAAAGATCATCAACACCCACAATTGTATTTTAGATTACCGATCAACTGGACTCTTTTTCGATAACGCTGATCGACATAGGAATTGTTAGTTGTAGAATCTGGTTTGTAAATATATCTGGACAGTCATTGATAATGAGGTGCAATGATAACATTGTTTTGGTATGAATAAACGACGACAGCAACAAATAGTCACAATAGCTACAAAATAATTGCTCGGCATGACAAAGTGACTAACTATGAGTCGCAAGAACATCGATATTGCAACCGGGTGCGGTGCAATGATCCCTGGATTCGATTCTTGGCGCAGACAAAGGTATATTATCCCCGGGATATATACGATCCCAGGGTACTTTTGAAAATGTGCCGCTCACATATTGACATAACACATATTGTAATTCGAGGGTTACATAAACTCTTTAAGTGATCGGAAAAAATGGGGGGAAAAGTCGGGCTACTAAAGATGTAAAAACACGGTTTTGAATATCCTCCAGCAGCGAATATTTATGAACACAAATGTCACAAAATGGCGACATAAGGAAAACCGCCGAACTTGAACGGTGAAGATGAACGAAGTTACAATTAAATATGCAAAACGATAAATACGCGTAAATTCAACTTCAAAACGCGAAAATTTCACCTGTTGGATGAATACAATTTGCAAGCAACAGATTAGGTCGCGGAGTGGAGTAAAATATATTTAGTTCGTAAATATATTTTATTCTACACCGTGACCTCAACTGACCGTGACTGACCTCAACTACACCATAACCCCAACTGAATGTAATTAATCATCAAACTAATCAAATCTTCGCGTTTTGAAGTTCAAATATACGCCTATTTCTCATTTTGCATATTTCATTGAAAACTCGTTCCGGTTCGTCGTCGTTTATATACAAAAATTAACGAACTTTTCGCACTTTTTTGCTTCCTTCAAAAATTGTTCGAAAACGTTTCCGGAGTCGGTTTTCCAAAAAGGTAGCAAACTGCTGAGTAGCAGCATCTCATAAACCACCACCTCCGCTCATCGAACGATGCCGGTGGTCGCATGATCAACATCACGCGTCGATCATCGGTAGGTCGTTACGGTCGTCGCTGACCTTGTTAACCAGCGCAAACAACCATTTTGTAATGTGTTTACGGTTGTGGTGCTTGGCTGGCGGCGGTAAAATGGCACTCGCACGCGATAAGGACCCACTCGATAGGATATACGAGATAATATTACGGAACAGTATATATATATATACGGTCGACACCTTCGGAGAAGAAAAAAAAATTACATACACCGAGAGTTCGTGTTGCCGTGCGCATTCGCTCTCATTGACGTGCTATCATGTTTAGGCACCGGAAATCATTCAACGATTCGCAATATCCTTCGAATATATCTACGCGGAATACAAGCGAAATTTAAGCCGTGAGACTCCTGTCAGTACGTTGTTAGGTACACGTGAAAAATCCCTACGTAGGTCAGAAGAATAAGCTAGGCCAAATTATTATGTCATCTCAGGGAGTTTTTGTACGATTTATAATAGTTGAGGCAAAAATAGAACATCTTCGACCTTGACTGGTGATATTTATCCTCCGGCAAAGCCCATCGACCCCTCCGGGGCTGTTTGGGGGAACACATTGCAAATCGGAATCTCTGCGGTCAGTTGTGCAGTGAAATATATCGTTTTTTTAAATAAATAATTAGAAATGAATTGTCAGTTGCGTGTCACTTAACACGAGACAACAAGACCACTTCAAAAGAGCTAAAAAATCTTGCCCGTTGTTAGACAAGAGTACTCCAGTGCGCGCGCACTTAGCTGAGGACAGAGGGTGTCTGAAGGACACCAGCCAGACAGGTTACAGGTCCTATTTAATACACGTATTGGAATTGCGCCGTCGTCGAAATGATCCCTAGCGCGGCGTTATGCGCGGTCAGGTGGTTCGGTAAATCGAATGAGCTGTTTAAAATGTTCCGAGCTCTGCGAGCCGGATGTTTGAAATGCATCGAGCCGTTCTCCGGCCATGATCCTAGTGAACTTTTACTGCCGTCCACTGTTGACATTCGATAACCACGAGCCGCGTGTGGAATGCAGCTACTCAGCTCTGGCGAGTCGAAAATATGAATGCAGCGGAGCCCGTGTTTGAAACGGAGAGCCTGTCTTTCTGCCTTCAACCTTGCTGGTTGCTTGCTCACGAAATGATGGTTGGTTCTCCATTGAATTTTCCCCAAAACATTTTAAAAAAAATTATATTTTTTTTCCCCGGAGACTGTCTTACCACTATCCCCATCCATCCATCCAAAAAGCGAACCATATTTTGGGACCCGATACCAAATTGCAATGACCATATACATGTATTTTCCCTAACCAAAACTGAGGTTTAGTTAAAAAAATATTTTAGTTGAAAAAAGGTGCGCGCGCAGCGCAAACATTCTAAAAAATTGTAAATAAAACTTGGAAAAACTCGTGTCCACCAACTATCCATCAATCTGTCGGGTTCAATTCCACAACATGTTCAAGCGTTTAGACGTAGAAGCATTGGCAATCATTGTCAACAAATAAAAAATGCAATTTTTTTACACCAATTACAGACTGATTCATTGTCGAGGCGAAGTCACGCTCCCATGTCGGAGCAAGTGATATCTGTAGTTAAATTATAATCTTGTTTTTACATGGACTCAGTTGCCAGCAAAAGCGACGAAATCAACGAAATACAAGATCGAATCTTCTGAGGCGCAATTGGAAATACAAAAATCACATCCTATTGATCTCAAAGATCAAACTTCCTCTCTCCGCGCAACAAAACCGCACTTGAGATGAAAAGACGCAACTCACTCAAACCCTATGACGAGGTGGTATTTAAAAAAAAAATATTCGAAACTTTCGTCATCCCCATTTATAAGTATGTTTTGCAAGTGTCGCAAGCTCATAGTACACTTGGCACAAAGTTTTAGTATGCACCGTTGACATGCGTTTACTGTCTGAGCTAACTGCATATTCGCAACACATTGCCTACACGTGTTGAAACTGCTGCAGTGCATTGTATCAGCAGTACCATGCATGTACGAGAACCTACAGTAGAACCTACATGCGCGTGTATATTATGACATTGTCACGTGCGACATGCAGTACATGCAGAACAGTATACCCGTCGATAAACTTCAATGCCAAGCGATCGACCAGTCCATTTCACTAAAATCGCCGCAAAACTATTTCAAGCATCATGTAGTCATCTGCATCAGCGATAACCAAAAAGTGGTGCGCGCTTGCATGAAATACAAGTTTAAAAATGTAAATATAAAAGTGCGGTAGTCGTGGCTCAGTAGTAGAACATCCGCTTGTTGAGCGGCGATCACGGGTTCGATTCTCGGCTCGGGTTTTTGTTATTCGATTCCGAGGCACTGGTTGTGATGTGCCCCTCCATGAAATGCTCTTTCGAGGGGGTTAGAGGGGTTCAAAATTTGCTGTAGCCATAATCAGTACAGTGATGATGATCATCGATTGTAAAAAAATAGCTAAGTCCGCAGCAAAATTTTCAAAATTAAGTGTCTAAATTTCCAAAATCTAAGTAAAATACTAAATAAATAGGAAGGAGCAAATTCTTAACATTTAATTAGCTTGATCTCAAATAAATGGGACAAGATAAAATGGCCTTTCGACATTTCATGATCGGCATCTAGAGCGTGATTTCTGATTTGGAAAAACTTAATAAGTCTGCAACCTCGCCGATTGTACTTTACAAAAAGTAATTGAAACTCTGACGTGCGAAATGTAACATAAAATAAACATTCTATTTTTATGCCAATTTCCATTTGGTATCCCAAAAGTGTAGAATTATTGCCACGTTTTAGCTCCTGCTTCACTGATCAACAGTAGACTGACTGAACGACAACACAGTGTTGTCCTTCAACGAAAACTAATTTATATGCGTCGTTCTGTGCTGCTGGGTTCAGCCTGAATGGACACGCGAACAACGCATAAAAATAAAAAATAAACTACCTGTAATCACAACTCAATCGGTGTGGATGCCGCAACAAATGGTTTAGTTTTTTTCTTCTTCTTGAAATAAAATATTGTCAAACGCTGGACGCAAATGAAATCGAAAAATGATGCAGGCAACACCATCCGGTCTGCAAACGATTAAAATGAATATAATAATATGTTTGGGAAAGCTGAGGTATAATCTTACGACCGGAAAGTACGATAGACGGTCAGTTGGGTGTGTCAATTTCATTTTGGCTTAAACGTACGTGCTCAAGTATTTAGTTTTGTACTTTCCTTTGAATCCATTGTTTTTCTTTTAATTAACAAACAATGAAAAAGATTGGGGTGATATCCTATATGAATGCCATTTGAAACTAAAGCTTCACGTAAAATGAATATTGTATCTAAAACAGAAAAAAAAAGCAAGTGATAATTTTTAGATGCGGGTTTTTATTTGTATTCACAAATAAAAACCG
Source organism: Melogona broelemanni (assembly GCA_033995665.1). Lineage (NCBI taxonomy): Eukaryota > Metazoa > Arthropoda > Diplopoda > Chordeumatida > Chordeumatidae > Melogona > Melogona broelemanni. The sequence goes on along the minus strand of JAUJYS010002835.1, from coordinate 9,136 downwards.
GAAGGGGATTGGCAGCTGGAATAGCCAGGCTGCAGGATCCACCCCTAAGCTCTGATATAACTAATAATGCACGGGTGCCCTTTTTTTTTGCATCAGTCTGTATTTATAGTGTATGCACAAAGCGGATAGCTAACAAATTTCAGATTGGCGACAAACACTAGTGACAACCGAACGTCATATCTAAAAACAACACTGGTCAGTCTCAACGCAATCGTAAACCCGGAGCGCGTCAGGGTAAAAAAAAAAATGAACAGTGGATTTTTTGAAGGGGAAAACGTGCTGTTGACCATGTCGCGAATCTAATCACCCGGTCCAGGAAACAGATTGATATTTTTTCCAATTTTACAATTACCCTCGATAAGAGCCCAGACACGGGGTCGTTGTCGCTGACATTAAACTTAATCGCCAGAACATAAACCACCACCACCACCTCGGTCCCTCCACACCCCATTAAACTCGACAGCAGTTGTTTTCAATTTAAACCACCTGTTCATGAACTACAGTATCTGGATCGGCCCGCCAAAACAATCCCAATCGCCATATAAAAAACACACGAAAAACCTAACGATAAGCTATTAGCGAAATATCGTGGATAATGGCGATATTGATCGAACTAAAAATATTTTAAACGATTAGGAAAAAAATAAAAATATTTTGTTTGCAACGAAAAAAAAAAGAAACACATAAATGAAATCGCCAAACCGGAACGATGCAGATAAAAGATAATATAATTAATTAATAAACGTAAAAATATAAATGCGCGTTAATTTGAACTTCAAAAACGCAATAATTACACCCGTTAGATAAATATATCCAACAAATGGTTAGTTGAGGCCACGAAACGGAATTAATTCGACCATAATTAATTGCAATCTTATTCATTAGCATCTTTACGGTTTGGCGATTTTATTTACGCGCACCAATTTTTTGTTGTGTGTTTTGCGCTCATAAACCTTCGATTTTATTAGAGATTAATTGAGAGACTAACACATACTTGTATCTATTTACAATTGATATTTATAGTATATATATATATTTTTTTTTAACTTATCACTACGAAGAGTATATTTTCTAATTACGAGGAAATAGATAACTTATTTATTCGCATGTCTTCGATATTTGTCTAATAATAATAAAATCCTCCTAATCGGATTTGTACGTGTTGATTTTTTTAAATCACCAGTCAATCACTCTTGGAACTTGACCGTAAGCCAGCGTAGGAATCGTGACATGCAATTTAATCAACGTCCCAGGTTTTTTTTTTACAATGCAGTTTTAATTTTTTACTTAATCCCTCAGATTAATTAGATTCAGAGATTAACTATTATTAGATATTGAGCTAGGGACAGCAGGGTTTTTATTATGGGAAATTCCCCTCATTGAGTGAATATCACTGCTTCGTGTTGCTTAGGCAAAATGTGAAGGGCACTTTTTCACCAGTACCCCTAAATCAGTTTGCCCCCTCCCGCCAGTTTTCTCGACGAAAATCTAATTTATTTTCTTTTAGAACAAATTAATTTTCATGGAGGAATTTTGAGTCATGTGTAACTGTTACATATAACTTGCACAAGATTAAATGTTATTGGAGTGATCTAAGGACAGGTTCGCAGTCTGTCCAGCACGATAGAACATTTAGAGGTTTACCATATTTTTCAAGCGTGATAATGGCGCGCCATATTGTCTGGCGTTGTTTACATTAACACACGATATGTTTGTATTCACGCTTATTATAAGCTTCAAACTTGGCACGAGTGAGGCAATTTGGTAGGAATTCAGACGTCGCAAACTCTGCGGAACATAAAGTAAATACGGCAGCATGTAAGGCATACAAATTCATACAAGGTGAATAAGATCAATAAATGCACTTATAATCTAACCTCCGACGAAGGTTACAGTACTGTCAGTTCATCAATCATACCATGCGTTGGTGCATTTGGTAGCGAAATGAAATTTGGAATCTGGAAATGGGACATGACGTCTCGAAAAATTCAAGACATTGACAACAACAGACGCACATCAAGTAGGCTGATTGTGTATGTGAAATCGACTGTCAGCTAAACTTTGTAAACAAGACTGAACTCTCACTTCATGTGAGTATGAAAATAGTTCACACTTCGCACCGAACTGCGAATCAATGTTGCTTTATTGGTAATTCTTGATAACATAATTATATCATTTTGAATGTATTGTTCTTAGGAGCCGTTGGGATGCGACATAATTCTACTACTATACATCCTAGCCAGCTAGGATGCTAATTATCCTATTTCCAAGCAATGTATGTGCTTCCCACAAGTTTCAAGATGGCGATCATTATTTTCTTTATACAAATCATGATAAGGGCTTTTCCTTTGCATGATTTGCATAAATGTGTGATGCTGATGATATAAATGCATGATGTTGTAACAAGAAACACGTTGCCAAACGTTGTACTTTAGTGTTGCTGTATAACAAAACTTTTTAATTTCCAAGGTTTGAATTTAACTTTGTCTAACTGCCAAATATTGATTTCACGGACTGACAAGTCTGACTCACGGCTGTAGAATGATCTTTTTATGCGTGTGGAGCTAATGGAAACTGGTACGTGTGTCACTATGCTGAAAATGCCCTCAATAGCCTGCCAGATTCAGAATCATCTAATCAAGGTCGTAACTAACATAAAACTCTCCTGTCAATTAGGGAATTCAGATCCCAAATAGACCCTGTCCGCATCGCACTTAATGTGTCAAATCGCATATTACCCTGGGGAATGTAGGCTTGGCCAAATAACAAAATAGGCCTATTGACTGTTGTTGTTATTGTGGCCCCACGACCCATGGCGATGCGCGCTAGCCAAAATACTAACTTGTGAAACCCAATGAACTCTAGTCCCATATGTCGCGTGACCGACGGTAATAGTGTCAACACACTCCACCAAAATGGGCACATCCACAAAATTCCAACCCACAAAAAGGATGGATCTCTCGCAGACAATTTTTTTTCGACGCACATAGTAGTTGGCGTTGCCGAAAGTGGAGTCATCGTCCGGGAGTGAGCTATACTAATAGGTGCCCCGTTCGTCACCGCATACTAATATTAACGGGGGAACTGACTTGCCGCGCTCAACAGAAAGCCCATTTTGTAGGGTCGAAAATGCGCCTTTTTGTGTCAAAAAAGGAACTTACCGCCCAGTAGCATTTCCTCGTGCGTCGACTTGGGAGTGGACGTCATTTTGTAATCCCGCAAAGAAACGAAAAATAAAAATCTCGCGGATCGACAAATTTGTTGAACTTCACTGTTAAAATGTGCAATTCGATCTGAAAATTTGTTTTGACAGCAAGCACCATGAAAGCAACACACGCTTCGTCTTCCCCGGACAACAACACACTGACGCGCATGACGTCATATGGCTTTCCACCAATCACCGACCGAAACGTAAAATCAGCTGATGCAAGCGCAACGCCAGACAACCGACAGAGGGAGGCACCAGCTAACAGATAACCAATGATCAATACAGACCATTAGGGCATCTTTAAAAAATGGCAGACAATACATGCGAAACAAAAAATTATTTCTCAAGAAATTAAACTACATAAGCCTGATTAGAGAACTCATTACAATTATTGCGACATCCCCTTTCAGTGGGGTTTGAAATTTTAACATTTCACAGTGCTTGCCAATCCGCAATAATCATTCTGTTGCGATCTATGATTCAACAACTACAATCATTAAAATTAAAATCAAAATTAGAAGCGGCTTTTGAGGCAGGATACTAAACATATAAAAATAAACAGTTTACTAAAGCGATGACTTCTGACGACAAATTATATAATTTACGGTCACACGCTTATTAGATGTCAAATAATTTCGATTTTAATTTCAATGGATGGATGCAACAGTTGGAATAAAGTGTATAAATTGTGTTTATTCTTTACATTTTTCTAAACGTTGAGTAATACAAATTGGTACAAAAAATATTTAGCTTTCAATTGGCACTGAAGAGCCAGACAATCGAGTTTTTCTTATCGTGCGACCTGGTAAAAATATACTTTTTTTCTAATTTCCTTCTTGCATTTCATAAAGGACGGATACAAATGTCAATTGGAGAGTAGAACTAAAATCAGCACTGGCGACTCGCCTTTCAAATCTTGAAGATTGTTTTTTTTTTAAATTCACCGTAGCGCCTAGTGCACTACAGGAATACTGCACCCTCGTGTCTCTTAGGAGATATGTGAGGGGCAGGGAAGGGAAGGATTGTTAAAGTACCAACAAAGCTGGACATGAAATGCTCGCGAATTGCACATTGAATTGCGTGTTCAAATTGCACCCAAACAAAATTCCACCTACATTCTCATGGAACGAAATTTCTGTAGGGGATTTACAAAGAGAGGCGTGGATTTCTTTGCAACTTCTGGGAATCGGCTGGCGTATATTACGGGATACAGCTTCTTGAACTATATAAAATAAAATATTGCAAAAAATAATGTTTAAATAATTTTTCCCTTTAGAAATTTTGTTATTTATATCAAAATATATTTCAATAATTATATATTTTTGAAATGTTATTTATAAAATAGATTTCAGGAACTTTCTGTTATTGTTATTTATTGTTTTAATCAGGGATTTGTCAGGTTAGTCAGGGGAATGAATTTTCATAATTATATTTTTTTGAAATTTTGTTGTATCAATGGTAAATCGCGAAAAATATAAGAAAACTTGCCTGCTTCAATTTCTTTTTGCGAACGCGAACGGGTAGATGCGTATCGTTGATGAGGCTGTCCAAAAGTTGAGCAATAGCTTCATGAGCCAGACCAATTTTTTGATGCTCGTACTCCTCTACCGTAACCTGTTCACAATAAGTTATGGGATTCACATCGGCGTCCACGCCACAGTACTTCACCTGCAACAAGAGGGCGTTCGAAAAGTGTGTTAAAAGACAAAAAAGTGGCGCTGGCCAAAGAACATGCAAGCAGCCAAATATGAAAACAAGTAATACATTGCAACCGAACTGAATATCCCATAAATTCCCAAATCCCTGTGTAGCATTTTCATCTAACAAATAAGGCACATGATGTGATAAATGATTGTGTTAACAATAGATGCATTATAATTCAATTTGTTTAGATTTTGCACATTTGCATTAAACAATAGAAATAAAAAACTTAAGCAGTACGACTACAGTGCGGGCGGTCCCGGGTTCAATTCCCGGCGCGGCCTCTAGTATATTCGATCCCGGGTCACTGGTAAAAATCCACCCCTCACATATTTCACTTTACAGCAAGCTTTTATTTTTAAGGGAATTTCAATTTTAATTACAATTCAGGGAATTTTAAGAGTGCTTCTAGTTTCAATTCACTAAAAATTCAATAAACCTCGTAATCATAATGCTGTGAACAAGTGGATTCACAAAATCAAAATTTTGCAAATTATTTTTAACCGTACCTAAAAATAAAAAAAGTGAAAAAAGGCACACGCTATTGAAACGCTACACCAGAAATAAGCATTAAGGGAAACACACAATTACAAATTCAAGCATTCTGCTTTCTCAGAGCCCTCCACCAAAAACATTTCTACAGATAAACGATATTAAAACACATTGTCATAGAACACATTCTAAGCAAAATAGGGACGATGGAAGCAGAGTTTCTCTAATAGCAAAAATTAGCCCAAGCTTGTGAAACACCAGATTGCATAATAGAAACAATTGAGTCGAAACAACCACCACCAAATTGAACAATAAAACTGGAGAAACAATCACGGAATATGTGACGTTTTACTACAGCACTAGGGAATATAGAATTACGAGGACAAACATTTTTTTATTTTCTTAATAATTAAAAAAAAAAAAAATGATATTTTTCTTCTTAATAATTAAAAAAATCCGCAGTTTCCAACCTTAGTCCGGCTTATCGACAGCAGTCGGTCCTGCACTTCGCAGTAGAGGGTATGAGGCACCGTCATAATGGCGTCGTGGTGATTCACGAGGAAGGTGATCAGTCGTGACGACACCACCTCGTCATAATCCACTTCTCGTTCGGCCCGAACAAGACACCTCGAGAACACGTTCAACACCTGGAAATTTCGGTATGACATGCTCTATTATACAAAACATGGCAATGTACCAGGGCGAGTTGAATTTAAATTGCAATTGCCCCATAGTCTCATCCTATCCGAAAATACAGTGCTTGTACCACACTAACTTACGAATGCATGCACACCATGTCCATCTGGAATAAAATCGCATAAATCCAAACACGGGTCGCCCAAATTTTGATTTGGGCACTCAGTCAAAATACGTTAAAATATAGTGAACAATCTCTGACAGAAGTAGTATTTGATTGTTAACAAATTAAAGGCAATATTGGTTTTAAAAATTACTAAAAAATAAAAAAATTCAATTTTCGAACAGTCCAAAAAAACTAAAAGAGTTGAACGAAAATAAAAAATGTCGATGAAGAGGTGGACATCTCAAAAAATTTGAAGTAGGTAAGAATATAAGTTAAAATATGGTCAGTTTTTCCTGCTATTAAGCCTTTCTTCCTAGCATATTTTTAATTGATTTGACTTAATAATATGTTTTCAATAACATTAAAATTAAGTCGTTAACCTACTATTTCAACAGATATTCTGATCAACAGACATTAGAACAAATGTAAGCAACCGTAACGACGGGGCAGCTCACCAATTCGCGATTCGCCAAGGACTCCTGCAGCACCAGTTGACGGTTATCGGACACCCGACTCATGAATCGCAGTAGCTGGTGCAAGCGCCTTCGGTTGTCCGGTGACAGAAGAAGCAGGGTGATTTGCAGAGCGGCCACGGCCATTGTCTTTCCTTTGGGAGTAAAAATGGCTGCAAACAATGGAAAAGAACAAGTAATTTGGTTTATAAAAAACTAATCGAAACATTAAGAACCGCGGTTAAGAAATAATATTAAAAAATGCCAAAATAAATTTTATAACAATCGCATTAAATGAAATGACACTATAATAAAAAAAAAACAGGTATACAAAAATATTGCTGAAACAGCAAACTACAAGAACTTGTGGCAAAATGAACATTAAAATAATTGAAAAATCAGAAATTAAAAAGTGGCATTTTTAGAACCGAAAAAAAACAAATTTTTAAGAAACGGAAAAATTTGTTTTTAAGCGGTATTATTTATTATTATTTTCTATAATACTTAAATATTATTTGATCATGTCCAATCACTAGTGAATATGAAAATAGGATATTCTGTACCCCTCGTGTTTTTTTTTTGTTTTTTTTAATTTCATGTCGAAGCATGTGACGGCAGTCCGACCAAGAGGTCTCGTAATAGCCGTTCGTGTAGCTTAGGCAATGTTTGATGGACACGTTTTCACCAATACCCCGGGAGATCGAATAAACGACAGCGCCCACGCCGGGAACCGAACCCGAGACCGCCGCACCACAACAAACACGGTACAAGTGAACCAACCCGGCAACCAATGGAACCAACACAGCAACACGAGGGGTACAGAAATTTCTGTAGTGATATTCATTTGTGATCAGGAACAAAAAAAAAACAACCCAGAAAGAGAAATTCGGATCATTTACTCCACACTTCTCACCTGGTGTGCTGTCGTACCGCCGGAGCTCCTGCGCGCAACCCCACGAGTCCGAGTCGGCGTCAGAAGAACGCGGCGACGAAGCCGCGATCCTTCCGCGAGACGGCAACGTAGCCGACGCCACCGACGCCCGCCTCTGACAGATCCCGTCGCCTCCTCGACCACAACCACCTGTAGCCGCAGCAGCAGCCATCATCTGAACGTGCTCTTCAGGCAGGAGGGAGTGATGCGAACGAGCCGTGTGATACGACCCCATGCTCGACATACTAGCCGCATCCAAGGAGACGAACTCCCCGCCACCAACCGAACTACAGCTGCCACAGACGCAGGCAAAGCCGCCATTGTCACAGAAGGCGACGGGTGAGCTGCAAGCGATAGCGCTCAGCGGACGTGGACGGCCGACGGGGGCGCCGTCGTACTGCCGCACATTCTCGTAGATCGGCGGCGGAGCTTCCGAGCTGCCGCCACGGGGTGTGACGCTGCGAACGTTACCGCCAATGTCCCGCCATTGTACGGCGTCCACATTACGGCTGCCTGGCCTGGCACCAAGTATAAAAGCGGAGCCGTAATGTCGTTGCCCGCGTGAGTCATTGGAAGTGGACAGGGACTGGTGTATTCCAGTGATTCCGGATTGGGGTAAAAAGTCACTGGACTGCGATTGGTTAGAAAGGTCGCTGGACTTTGTTTTGTGAAAGCCGTCGTTGAATTGCGATTGATGGAACCCGTCGTTGAGCTGCGATTGGCGGAATGAGTTCGGCTGTGATTGGTGGTAAGATGAGGTGGACTGCGATTGGTGGACACTGGGGATAACCGTATCCCGCCAGACGTTCCGCGGTAAGACACGGGTGACCGGAGAAGCCGCCTCAAACGCTGTCTCGAAGCAGCAGACACTGGGATCCGGGTCGTTCAGGCCGAACGACGTGCTTCGTTCGGCGGTCAACGACATAGCGCTGGTGCGGCCGCCGTACGGTGGCCTGGTGCCCAGCCGGCTGGAGGGACAGAGGCTGGCGGTGGAGCGGGAGAGCCGGCTCGTGTTGTCGAGTAGATCGGGGCAGGAGGAGACGAAGCTGGGACACGTCGACAGAGGCTCGTCCGGTGGACCGGTCCGAGGAGCACCGCCGGCGAACACGCTGGCCATGCGGCGCATCAGGTCCTCTACCGATTCGGTCATGGAGGGATCGTCGTCTGGTTCCTCGAAGCTGTTCGGGGCGGACGGAAACGAATGATAGACGAGGTCCAAATGTTCGGCGCGTACTATGGGCGAAAAAAAAAATATGATCGCTCATTTTCACATTACATTTACTAAATATCAGTCAATTTCCCTATTCCAAAACTTGGGCAGTAAATGATAAATGATTTTAGCCAGAATGGCACTGAGATAATCAGCAATGCACACCTACCTGACTGGTGCGCCACAGATTTTTATTTTTATTTTTTAAATCACCGTAGTCCCTAGTACACTACAGGATACTGCACCCTCGGATCTCTATGGGAATATGTGAGGGGCAGGGAAGGGAAGGGGATTGGCAGCTGGAATAGCCAGGCTGCAGGATCCACCCCTAAGCTCTGGA
>JAUJYS010002834.1:0-14041 GCA_033995665.1 Melogona broelemanni | reverse complement strand
AAAATCATGTGCCGCCGCGGGCGCTCTGAGCGCCACCTGCAGTCATTTAGCTCAACCCGAAACAACATCTATCTATTCCAGTTGAATTAAGATTTAGTTGTCATCAGTGGACGTACTTCTTCATTCCTTTGAGGGGTGCTCAATAGTCTCAATAGACCACCAAATGAAGCCAGAGGCATGTTTGGTGGTTCTAGTTCTGTTTTTAATTTTTCCACATGCTTTTATTTTGGCACAATCACTTAAGGGATCATGATCACTTATCACAACATGATAATCTATTAATATCCGTACCGAGAGTTTTGTAGAACAGCAGCGACTTTATTGTATTCGACCTTCTAATTTCTATTGATTTTAGTTCGAGCAGTTAAAGCAATCAGATCTCCTTTTCTGACCGGCGTCGCCCATTTATGTCACGCTTTGGTTCATTTTTCCTAAAATGAAATAAACCCTATCCCACGCTAAAAGAAAACTGTTTCCCAGAATTACATATTGAAGAATGAGCCGTCGTTTGACCGCTACTGAAACATAAGGAAGTATTGATTTACTAAAGAGTCTAAAATATGGCGTTGTAGATTATAGTTTCAAGAATTACTCAAAACGCAAATCGTCACGTAAATCATCGATGTGCGTCAACATAAAATTGAAAATAAACTAATTTCTTTGTTTTTTCCAACTCGTGGTTGCTGCCTTATTTTTAAACAGAAACCAGTTCTAAAAAAGTGCTTGCCAACATACAGGGAAATATCCTCATTAGAACCGTTTAATACTCAAATGTTTGGCCTCATTTCTCAAATGCACGTTAAAGATCCCCACGTAGGCTACAAGTATAGTCTGGGCCAAATTTCAAATCACCAGTTCGCCCTATAGGGGAGGGAATGGAGCCTGTGAGACGCCTGCGTTGATAAGCCTCTTCAACAAATAGTAAAAACAATTGAACGCTTGATGATTGATGATACAAAAGGTATGATAATTTTGACATCAAATATTATAATTCTTCATTACATAAAGGTTTACAATATTTTTGACTTGAGGAGCCATTTCTATTGCCAGGTTCTATGGCGGAACTCCTTAGGTACTTGCCATCAATTTCAATAGCGGAGCACTATGTCGTATTGTGGAATTTTATTTTTATTTTTTTTTTTTGAAGCAACCGCGAAGCCCTTGGGAAATACACATCCGCTGACCAAAGTTTAGAAACGCAGTTTTATCAACCCATATGGATTCTGATCCCAGGCGGAGCGCGGCCCTTTTTCTAGTTTTATATATTCGGTTAGCGTTGCAAAATCACACATAGCAGCACCACATAGGTAAAGTTAGTCAATATGACAAATAAAAAAGCTATCTCCACGTTCTACAGTATTATTATTTGTAATACATAACGCGCACTGGGGCAGAAAGACTTCCACAACATTTATATCGGTATGTTGCTTGCTGTATGTACAGCATCATGATATGTTAGCAGACACTCTGCATTGCACTGCAGCGATGTGTGATTGCCTTCCTTCAATTATGACCGGGGCAGCACCACATTACATGCAGTGTTTTGGTGTTTCCTTCGAACGATACAAACTGTTCAAATTAATTTTTATCGCGGTTCTATAAAACACGAAATTAGTCATACCTCGCATATGTTTCATTTTGTTGACTGCTTTTGCGCTGAAAGAAATAAGGAAATTTTGTGTTCCGTGTTATCGATTATGGAAAATTTTAAAGATGCTTTCGATTCGGATTCGGGTCTCAGAAGAATATTGGCTCACCATGTGCCCGCGATGTAGACATTCTCTTTTGCCATGTACGGCACGTACGTCACGCGCAAGTTTCTCTCTTGATCCCAACGACGTCGCGAAACAAGAAACACGGAATCGTCCCACGAAATTCTCCAGTTAGGAGGAGAGCGGCTCGGTACGCTCTCGCACGTTCAAAGTGAGAAGAATCTAGAGCTACAGTGCTGGTCACAATTGGCGGCTCAGCTCACCTTTTTTCTTTGACATTTCTCCATTTTCAAAGTGGTACGCATGAAAAAATAAATTATGAAACTACTTGGAACTTTTAAGGTTGCTTTGTTAATGTATTGTTAATGTGAAGAAAAACAAGTCTTGATAGTTTGTGTCCTCTAATGTTTCTTATTTGGTCACAAAGTCACAGGTACATAATTCGCCGTAATATACTGTACCTGTTTGACGACATTCACATAAATAAACAGTTCAATATCACAATTCCTAATTTCCTCAGTCATCAAAAGTAAAATTCCAAACGCTAAAACTTGTTTCGTTTTAATAACCGACCGAAATATGAATACCTTTTTACGAATTGTGTCCATGTAATTATGACCAGTTAAAAATAAACGGAAGTGTTCTCTCGATTAAGTGTATTGGTTTTATATTAAAAATACATTAATATATCTATGTTATTAATATGTCTATAACTATTATTATATCTATCTTCAATGTTTGAAGCACTTTATTAATGTTTGGTTCGGTGCACATCATTTTATAGATAGGCATTCTTCGAGATGTCTTGAGTCAGCTTTTTAGACCAGTCTCTTGCGAACATGTACATTACGTAGTCTGTAGCATATAGGCCTACATGCGAACGTGGTGCGGCGGCACCGTCCCTCTCGCCCGGCAGGAAACACACGCTCGCAGAGGCAAACTGCATATTTGAATGACGTAACGCGCAAAGTCCTCCGGATAAATTTGAACAAGTCTAATGGACTCGTGTCCCACAAGTTATACGACTACACCAGCGGTGTGTTCTGGGTCATGCAACGCAATTCAGGTTTTTTTTCTCCAATTTTTTATTTGATCTGCTGCGTCTTTTGCAGGCGGGTGCAAAATGTATTCGTGGGCGAAGCACGACATTCCATATTCTGCAAACGTACTATTGTCATTAATTACAATAAGCAGACGCATGCTTGTTTTTGGGATTAGTTCGGATTTATATAAAAAAAATGTCAAACTCCAACATTTTTTATTGTCATACGATCTACATGTATTTCAAGTATGTACATATAAATGTTAGTATATTGTTTTTGAGTAATTCCGGTATTGTTTTTTTAATTCTGCTTGCAAGAATGTTTTGATATAGCTGCGATTTTTTTTTTATAATATCACCGTAGTGCCTAGTGCACTACAGGATTACTGTACCCTTATGTCTCTATGGAGATGTGTGAGGGGCAGGGAAGGGAAGGGATGGGGAATGGCAGCTGGAACAAATTGAAGTATTGTAAGGTCGTGCCTATAAATTTGCTTGAAATATATTTGGTTTTTTCCTATCTTGTACCAAATTCGTTATATTTTACTAAAAACTTTAAAATACATTACACTGTATATTTCGCATGGAACATTTGCGATGTTACAAACAGTACTGATTCAGTGACTAACTAACTGACTATTCAACTGACTAAGTTAGTTTTGATTGGAAGGTTTTCAAATTATTTCTGTTCTTGAAAGATCTTACACAAACAGCACGCAATATTGTTGAACATATTAATTCGTTGTTTATATGGAATAGCACCGTAATAACGTATATGAGATATCTGCAACTTAGGTTTCCGTTGTCTTATTTGCATTTTGGTGGGTCTGTTCTTCAAACGTTCAACTAAATTGCGGTAAAAAATGTTCCTAAATATGTCTTTAATTAATTTCCTCACAACCACGCCTTTAGTCTGTTGGAAAAAAATGAGAATGAAATAGAAATTGTCCTTCTCGCAAGAGGTCGCCAAAGTCGTATTGGTAGCTTCTGGTCGAACGGAGTCTAGCGACCTCAGAGAGAGTTTCGCCATTATATAGCGTGGAAGAGAAAAGCAGCATGTCGCAGTTTATGAGAAAGCCGTTTCGTTTTCTTTAGTTAATTTAGCAGACACACATATACTGTCGAGCCTAGAGAAATGCAAGCTTGTGCATAATTCATCGGCCAACGGTGGCTTGGTCGATGCTTTTCCTGTGTACTATAGACGTTTATACACGGTACAAATGTCGGATGGTCACTTGCGAAGAAGTGTAAGATTAGAAGTCATGCCGTGTAGCCATGCGTAATTGGGTTTCGCAGTGGAGGGCCATATTATACATTTCTGTAAATATTTATATTTGAATTTGTTTATAAAATAAGGCAATGACATTTATCCAACGTTTCTACATAAATCAATTAGATTATGAACAGATTTGTACAGTAATACTTGAAAAATATTTTTGCAATTATCTTCGTATTTGTTCCCAAGCTTGCAGTTGAAACGAAAATCTTGGTTTGGACACGCTGCTAGAGTGAATTTTGGATAATTTCGTGTTCGCATCAAACGCTAAGTGTGAGATATCTAGTAATATAAAGGGTTTTTTTTCTGCACAAGTAGCACGGTAATGTTTGTTGACATTTGAATTATTAAAAACTTGAATTTAAACACAACAAAAGTCCAAAATATCCACAAGAATAAATGAAATCAACGCCGTGATAAATGTTAATACAATTCCATTTTTTGCTGTGAGTGTGTTAGGTAGTATAAAAAAGTATCCCTAACTTCGAACAATGATGGTAGGGAGCTGCTCCGTGCACCTCGCATGTCAGTTAACCAAAATTGAAATTTGATTCTAACCCCGCATTTCTTTGGTAGGACGCCATCTGGCTGGTCACGGGATGACCCGATTCAGTCCCCAGCTAAATTGCTGGCTTGTGTATGTGCGTTAACGAGATTAGTCCTTCGTTTTGTATGTCTGGCAATATCTTTCTCGGTTTACCGTGTCCTCCACAACGTTACGTAGTCGTGTTTTATCGTCGCTATTGAATTGAATCTGCATAATTAATGGAGGGCGCGCGTGGAGCGCTCATATAGGCTCTATGAGAATTACTGATTCAATCTTTGATAAGAATTATTGCGCGAGTCTTTTAATGTGCGCGACTCCCGCGAGTCGCGCCCAAACTCTACGACAAGGCGTGACTGGCGAACAATTATGTCACCAGTGATATTCGCGTGCGATCAAGCGTGAAGCCGCATTACGGGGGGTAATAAATTTTCTCCACCAGGTACGCATTGTCGGTTTAAGCATTTTATGGGTTTACAGTGAAGCTCACAAAGTCGAAACCATGCATAGTTGCTCTTGATGCATTCTTATTTTCATGTTGTTTTATTCTGTCAGTACAATTGCGTTAAATGTGAATTCAGAACAGAATTGTCAATGGGCAAAGCAAATTTTATGTTTAAAAAAAGTGGCAACTAGCCTATTTATTAATCATTTGCTATTTTTTTATTTAGTTTTTTGCTCAAAAATATTTTATTTATCTATTTATGTAAATATTACAGGTACATATTCGAAAGATCGAATGCATAACCGTAGCTGTTTTTTATCATTGTGATTTTTTAAGCCATACTATTAATAAATATTGTACAGTAGATGGAAAACGATCTTATTATGCACCACATTTATATGTATATTTATTGCAAGTGCCAATTTTTGAGTCATTTTTTATCTACTTGTAATTTATTTTAACAACGTACTGTACTGTTAGCGCAATATAAATGCTAGACGCCAAAATACAATATACCGTATATTTTTTAATGCATATTACCGCAATGCAACAACGGTTGGTCTGCTGTTAGCTGTTTACGATGATAGTCCATATCTATTTTGTTATATGCACCTACATGTATTTTTATTCTGGCAATGATCTCTGGACAATTTGGTATTCCAGAATGTAAATGATTTTCATGCAGACATGTTGTTTAACATGTGAAATTCTCTTTGCCTCATCGTTGTAGGACGGTTTGCCAATATTATCTAGTATTTCATTGTCTCGTCAACCGCTAATATTTTTTCTCTTTTTTATCGAGTTGGCGACAATGGTCGTTGTTGGCTGCGACGCGGTGATGAGGCAAAAAAATACTATTTCCTCTTTATCTCTGCAACCAGCTGCGGTTACATTCGACTCTCTTCACTTCCTGCCTGCGCGCGCATGGAAATTCAATCCCGTCATGCAACTGGAGCTATTCCCCCAGACTTATCGACTCAGTTTGGCTTAGTCTTCCTTTTTTTCGTCATTCATTCTCCCTTTTCCCCTCTTTTCGCACACGCACCCACACCCAAGCTTTTGTAATCGCGCGACGACACAACGACATCTCTCGCTAACAAAAGTTTTTCGGTTTAATTTTGTCAATGCAAATAGAACGCTTGTGCATCAAGTTGTCTTTTCCTCTTTCTCTCTCTCTCTTTCTCCCGCTTTGCTCGTCGTCGAACGATGTCTTTCCCTGTTTTCGCCAGTTCTAATTTGAAATCGAATTGGATAGGTCTTGGTAAAACCGTTTTTGAAGTGCTCCATGTCACAACCACCGGCGGTTGCCTCTCGTACTTTGGCGAATTAAATTTGGAGTTGCGGTAATCCTCGTCGGGTTAGCGCAGCACGCCCGCGCAGAGACAGGTTTGGTGGATATTACCGTCGACACACCGAATCTCGCCCGTCGCCTTTCTCGTTCGATACAAAAACGAGCGCTGACGAATCTCTTTGAACGTTAAGGGAATGATGGAGTGGGGTGGTACCAGGTTTTTCTGCACCGGCTGATGGATTCACGGCTGAATTTGCGTTGAATTTCTTTCGGGGTCGTTAAAGCAAAGGCAGATTGGAGAACTTTATTCGGCGCCATTAAATGTTTGCCTCGACGTGCATGCAGCACCACACTGACATACCATTCTAGCCCGGTCGGTATTACGACCGACTGTGGTGTGGCCTGTCCCGGGTTCGATTCCCGGTGTAGGTTCTCGTTTTTTTATCTTGGGGTACTGGTGAAAATATGCCTTTTATGTCAGTCATTGCGACAGGAGGGGTACAGAATCCCCTGTTGTGATATTCACCACAGTGTTCATTAAATAAATAATGTAAAAGTAAATTGAACTTGTTTTGCCCGCCTCAAAATTACTTCGTGCGAATAATAATTGTAGTTACTCATCTGCACAACTTTTATAGTAGCAAATCATCAGCCAGCATTAAAGACATGAATGTTGATCTTCGCTTTTGTGTTGGTTTTTAGGGAGTGCGTATGTAAGACAATTCCCTGCTAGGGCATAGTGGTCATATGGGAGGACAAACATTAGTTGCCATTTTCCAATTTGCTCTACCTTATTTACTTATTGCCATTAATCAAATGGAATTTTTATTAATCGTGAGTTAAAATAATGACCATGATTAGTTATCCTAAGTTAAACGAACACCACTGAGCGATTGAATAATGTAAAAGAAGCAAGACAACCTTATCTTCAATGTCTTTGTTCGAAAATGGCTATAAAGTGCTACCCCTGACGTGTCTATGCAAACTTTCAATGTCGACGGCTACACACTCGTACATGTGCGAGTACGTACCTTAAGATCTATATTCTCGTGCAGATTTTTCGCTTTATTTCTTTTTCTTTTCTTCTGTAACCCAGACCCATTGTACCTTTTCAAATGGAAAATGGTTCTGTTCAAGAGATTGTGACAATCATTCTCGAAATGCACTGTTTTAATTTCCTGCTCTAGTCTCTTTATTGAAATGTATCTCTGGGCACTTCACCAATGCAATGCAAATAATAGGCAAATAGGTTTTTGTTCGATTTGCCATCACAAGAGTACTTCATGTACCATTTGTTCCTCTCGTGCAATCGCGAAGCAACTCTAGCGTATTGTTAGATCAAATGAACTTTTTTGCTGTTGTATGTATTCGAGTTATTCTAGAATAATTGAGGTTTTAAATCACCGATTGTCATGGCTCACCTGCTGTTGAGGCTCCTGCATGCAATCAATCAGTTGTGTCTTTGTGTGACATGCCTGCAATCGTTTGTCTTACATTTATTTCTGTTTTCAAATCACAGGTCAAATAAAAAAATTATCAAAAAATGACGATTTAGAATAAAACTCATTTCAAAGCAAGCTGCAACTTAAAACAAAATTTCGCACAAATTTAACACTTTAAACAAATTTCTATCAATTGCAATTAAAACTGCTACGTGTATAGCATGTAAGCGTTGATACCTGCAATTTTAAAGCAGGTATATTCATTTTGCTGAATTGGCTGATATGTATTTGTGTTACTTGAAATGACAACTTTAATAATAATATTAGTCTTTATGAAATGTTTAATTTTTTGAAAGCGAATTTAAAAAAAAGTAAACGAATATCAAAGGTTGTCGTAATTGCCATGTAATAGTAGAGCAACTAATTCATATGTGCGTATATGTAATTGATGCGGATAAAAATAAATTTATTTACGGGAATGCATGGTTAATGTTTTTTTACGTTAATACCTGCTAATCTGCGGCGGCCGAACACAATTGACAGGCAAGTTAAAAGCATTTCCGATTAATGTAATGTTTTACGTTTCTATTTTTTTCTCGTACATCTCGTACATGTACTAATAGTCAAGTTTATGGTTAGGTTCATCCAGTCACCCACCAAATATTCTCAGTCAATTTTGGCTAATGTGTGCGAAAATTGGTTCTGTTTCTGCTCGGAGGAACACGTAAATCTTAGCCCAAAATGCGTATCCTCCTTTTTAAACATTCACCCCAGTTAATGGGATCGTGTGGCTGCTAAATTTCTTATTTTCCCGTTATTCCCGGAGCTCCACTATGTGTTAGAGATATCAATTTTTTTCTCACACTCACACACTCGCTCTTTTCCCGTGCCGCTTGTCTGTACGATCGATATACCTTGGCAGCGAGTCGGTTTCAACTCGCTGACGTCCTAAAGACAAATTTCTTACGTCGCGTCGTTTTTTTACCGTATCCGAGCAGGCCGCGTCGCCTCTGTTTGCAAAAAAAAGTATATAGATGGAAAACGGAAATTGAAATGCGCTTTGCAGATTATAATTGTATACTTTATTTCGATTTTCACGCGCGCCAGGCTCGCTATTATGCCGGGCGGGCCGTCGACGACAGTTGGTGCGCGAAAATAAGCGATAAGAATTGTCATGCAGCTCTAGGTTTTCGGGAAACTGCTTTTTTCTGCTCTAAACCTAGGCTTCATCGATATGGCGATAGCTGTTTGCAATACGTAATAATCGCCGTTCGTGGTCTGGATGCGGAAATTTATTAACGTTGAGCCAATAGCTGTAAAACAAAACTATGCAATAGATCACGCCTGATCTTGTTTAGATTGTTTCGCTTCTAAGCGCTAAGCACAATTTATTATATTATTTATTTTATTTATAGGATAAATATTGATATTGTAAATATCGGATTAATATTTTTGTGTTATTTAAAGTAAGATATAGAGTAAGCGATTTTTAAATTTTATTCTGCGATAATTGGTGGATTATCCTTTTATTTTAATATCTGCAATTGTTAAGTTCACCTTATGTGATAATGTTGAGTTTTTTGTGCTCATAAACTTCCAAAAACTTTGAGGTTGATTATGAATGAGATTTTTTTCATATTTCAGTTTTCATTGCATATATGATTTAAGAATGTGTCTGACAAAAGTAACCTTGCAGTACGTAATCCACCAGGTTCTCTGCTGACCTTTTCGTATTTTATCTGCGAACGATTTTGGCGAATCACTATTGTCAATGTCCATGAACTTCGCAGTCTTTCGGCGCTGTCTCTCTTCAGACTCTCTCTTTTTTCATTTTCATTCTTCCAAGAAATAGGATTCTTTTTGTACGTTTGAGTTTCGTGATTCGAATCGTCGTGCAAGTCGGTTTTATTCACCATTGTCCGTTTGGATAATGGGAAGTCAGCATGTCCACTGCCTGACGCCCGTCACCAAAAGAAGAGCGACCATCTGTTCGGGTTTTCTATTTTTATTTGAAAAGTGAATTACTTAGGACCCCCCCCCCCACCGCCGTTTTCGGTTGCTTCATACGATTTTGCGAATTTAAACAGACGTGCCCGTTTTAGTAAATAAACTACTGTGTGGATTTATTTTACCCGAAGCGCCATAACTTTTTAAGTTATTCGCGATAACTGTAACATTTTCGTTCACCATCAGGCGTTTTATTATTTTGATCAAATTCTTTAAGCGCCATCAAAGGGCAAAATACCAACTTTGCTGGTAAACGTTTGAGCTGCGTTTAAAATGATGCGATAGTGGTTTGTTACCCGTCAATGGCTTTGTTGAAATTATTAAGTCCCTCAAATGGTAATAGTTGGTAAAATGGTGGTGCTGTTTGCGCTAAATCTACTAGCTTTGATCACAATCAAGCGAGCATTACTAAAAAATGGAATCAAAGTTTTTCGACATAAATTAACATCCAGATTGACGATCTCTGATCCACAGCTAACGTTTTATACTATTTCTAGAAAAAGGGCCCGGCTACGCCCGGGATAACGAGAGGTATTTATTAAAAAAACTCTGAAATCTAGACCTTCCCGCCAGTTACGCTCGGGGAAATATAACATGACGTCAAAGTGTGAGCTTCATTTTAAAAAGGGTCATTGCTCCCGCTATCGATACTATCGATAGTGAAATCATCACCCGTCTCATACAGTGCGGCGTTTGAAAAAGAAAATTGGATTAGACCTTTCACAATGCCGTATGGAAACCATGTGTTTCGCCATCTTGTTGCGAGACAAAAGCAAATAATTGAATAATTACTAATATCAATACTACAATCAATTCAATTGAATCATTGAATGTATTACATCGGCGCATAGTTATTGGCCAAGGTATTAACCTTGGCCAATAACTATGCGCCGATGTAATACAATCTACGTTGCACAATGTGTGTTGTTTGTTGTTAGTTTCAAATTAAAGCAGACGCTTTCACCGGCAGATGCCACTGCATGCAGTATTTGCGCGTAGCGCTCGCTTATCTTCCCCGAGTGCGCTGTTTAAAAAGCACGCACAGGCCTCAAGCACGATCATACTCGAATAGAGACAAGGGTTTGGTACAGTGCCGCAAAAGAAGACGAACTGAGAGTGGCAAAATCTCGAAATAGGACAAAAATATAGAATTATATCAAACCGACTATAAAGTAGAAAGGTAAAAACCTAGTACTATTGTACTTGGGATGGACCGACTGTGAAAGACTAAGCCTCAAAACATCAAAGACAGGTTTTCTAAGATTCAGTTGTTGAAGGGCATGCTTGCAATTGTTATTGTTTTATATTCTCTGTCCGAGACGTTGAATTCTATGTAATAACGATCATTCTCGATCTTCATTGCGGTTTGCAGCGGAGCTCGCATATCGCCCCATGAGCGCCCTTTGAAAAGCACGTTTGTGCGTAGCCAGCACACCAGATCTTGGTCGATAGCGTCACTATGTGTCCTGCTGAAACTTGAAATGTGCTCGTATTTTTTTTTTAATTGCTGCATTAATCTAAGAAAGATCTATTTAAATCCTGTTAAATCGGCATGATTTGATTTGTCTTGGTTTGAAAATTCAGTCTGCGACACAGTTTGCTGCCGACACCGTTACGCACTGACGGACAGAAAAGAGGCTTCTTCCTTGAGTTAACTTTGTGAAGTACTTGTGTATAGTGCCATCTAGTGATTATTACTTTCTATATATATATATATTCAGGTAGAAACGTGAATTTACCCTATATTTAGTTTTATTGTAGGCAAAGTTTACCAGCCGTTCTTGTTTTGTTTATGTAGGCCATCCATGAGTCAGTCCTCAGCAGCAGAAACTGTTTCGTCTGCAGAATAGGGCTAAACATAATTCCGCTTCAAACAAAATTGCATCCAACGCGAATGGTGTATTATTCCATTGCGGGCAATTCACCGTCGAAATTCGCGTTTAGGCCACCTATATACATATTGTATATGCGTCTTTAGGGCTATTTGTTACTTTCCTTTTGTTCTGACACACGCTAGTTTATTTGGCAATGGTCTTAACCGAAACCCAGACAGGTCATATTTTAACTGCAAATGGCTTCATTTCTCTCTTTAATCTTCGGAGATGGTTCGCGCCGCTCCACTCCATCAGTCGGTAACACCACCTCCCCCTCTTTTCCTTTTCCGTACTCTTCATTCCGAATTTTACGTCACACTTTGCCCAAGCTGTTCGAAAGAATCTACCGCACCGCGGCGATATGGACAAGGATTTCGGTTCCCATTTCCAAAGGCGAGTATCCTCGTGATACAATTTATGTAATTGTCTTTGGCAATGACCGATAGCTACGTCGCACGCCATCTATTGGCGAGATAATGTACGACGTATTCATTGGTGACATTCAAGCTGGGTCGTGTCATTTATCAACTTTGACACCGGGGATAGTGCATTATCGGACATTGTCTGAGCTTATGATGAGCTGCGAATTTATTTCTATTTGAGATACTGACTGGCGCATTTTTCCTTGTCGGAGTGAAATGGTATTGCTTTTGTTTGAACAACAAGAACTGGGTCTACGCCATTTGCTTTTTCTTCGAAGATTCCAAAAAAAAAATGTAAATGGGGCAATAAATCCTAACTTGTTGTAAAATAAAATGCAACATATATTTAAAAAAAACTTTGCTATGTAAATTGCAGCTATTTAGGCACTATATATTAGCCAGTTACTTAGGCACTATGTTGGGGCACTGGCACATTTTAACCAGAACCCCAGGATTAAGATCCTTTGTTTTTTTGTTTATTGATTTGTACGACTAATTTGTATAAGTATAAGCTATTGCGTTTGACCTTTATCAAATTTGATTTAATTTTCGATATTTTAAAAAGAGAGATAAGCATGCAGAGTGATGCCGAAATGAAAAGAAAAAAAATATGGATGAGCATGCACTGAAAAATGCTGAAAATAATTTGAATGTTTAATATCAAAACTTAGTTTTGAAATAAACTGAATGTGCGCTGGTTAGCAAGTACAATTTTAATCAATACAGCACGTTGTACTGCAACTGTAGCTGTCCAACCTACAATACATTTCGAACTTTTACGTGATTTATCGCATAATATACACAAGAGACACGCATGACCATAAGTTTATTTTTTCCGTTCACGTATCAACAATACGATTCGCCAGTACATTATAAGACGCCGAACGCTTTAGTTGACTGCGCTCGCGTCCCATAAATTTTCAGCCCGCGGAGGAGATAGCGCGTTATTAGTGCGTCGCCGACATTTTTTTCCCTTTTTCATAAGATGGAAGACGAAACCTCTGGCGAATTTAATGGTATAGGCGCGGGTATTACCGATGCCAGTAGATGCGGCACCGTAGACACTATATACTGTATACCGGGGGGGGGATACTTGTTGGTTTAAAAGATTATGGGCCGCCGAAATTATTTCTCCTGGTCAGTGTCTTGAACTGACATTTTTATGAACCCGGTATCGAATCTCCTCCGCACCCTGGCGACAACCAGACTGCGGTTTATGTTCACCAAATATATGCTATAAAGTGTAGATAGGGTGGGCTCGGCGGTAAATCACGGCATGACAATGATACCTTCGTATCGATTATTTAAAAAGACGTCTTACGTATGCCATGCATCACCATGGTAGGCGCCTATTTATCATTCTTTATGGTGTTGCTATTGATCACCGTATATTGTTTACCTCATTTTATGTACCCCGGAGAACTTGCGCATATATAGATACACACGTACTCATATTTACTGGATAGTGTACGAGCTATAGTGTTTGTATTACGATAGAGTATTGCTTATTTACGGGGTGCCGCAAAAATGGTAGTCGGCTCGAATGGGGACAACAAATATTGGCCGTGCAAATAATTGAGAATGTTATACAATAGAATTCTACAGCCACCATTATTTCACTTACTGGAGTTCCATGTATGATGACGCCACATGCATTACAGTACTTTTATTGAACTTGGTCAGTTCCATTGCTTTTTTGAAGTAGAAGTAGAAGTCCATTGTTATTTCCAACACATAATTTATCATTTTTTTATTGACGTCGATCGAATTAGAACGACATTAAAGAAATACGCTGTACACGCTCGACCCCACAGTGTAGTCGTATAGGCTGCAATTGAATTCGTGGTACAATTTAATTGTAGTCAACAATGTACAACTTGTAATTTTTCACCCGTATACAATTGTAGTAGGGGTTGGGGACGAGGTCCGGTGCAGCGCCGGGAAAGAGACGAACAGGGTTTTGGCAAAACCCTGTTCCCGGCGCTG